>BRYE01000024.1:5324859-5329859 GCA_030159115.1 Actinidia arguta var. hypoleuca
GACGTGATAAATTTTCGAGCATTAACTTTTACCCTTAGACTAAAAACAAGATAATCTCGAGGTTGACTAATTTTGCAACTATTTTTTCTAGGAAAGGGTGGGATTGAATAGTCTTTTCATATGAAACATTATTAGTTCGAATTTCATACAAAACCTGAGGGCTTCGTTAGTTTAGCTATTGGACTAAGAGACAATCTTACGAAATGGTTCTCATGTATTTTTTTTTTCTTTAGGAAGCAGAAATAATTGAAGTGCTAAAGTACAAAGATATAGTAGTTTAAACCTTTTCGAATTTGGACTTTAGTAACAAAGAAATAAAACCAGACCCGTTTATTATTTTTTACCCCTATAATTGTCTTTTCATGCAGACAAGAATCTTTCATGGCCTGTTTTCACTATCCGTATTTTGACTCCCATATCCAATTAGTTGCCTCACATGAAAGTCTGTTCAAATAACTTTCATTTGAGTTACATCAATTTTTGCTTTTTCAATTATTTTTGATTAATTATTTTTATATTTTTTTAGTTCGTCTCTCATAAACTAATCAAAAAAATAAAAATAAATAAAAATAATGAGAATAACCTAAATGATTTTTTCTAAAATTGTATAAAATTAATAGGTATGAAAATTATCCCAAGCTGGATCTCAATGAAGCAAGTCGACAACTGGAGGGTTTTAAAAAATTTTAATATAGGAAAATTGAGAATAACCTAAATGAATTTTTATAAAATCATATAAAATTAATCAATGTGAAAATTTTCACAAACGAATCTTTAAATTGATTGTCGTATCATAGGAATTCAAGGTTCAATTCCGCAATTTAAATGAATCTTTAAATTGATTCAAAATCAGATTAGGGCTGAAAGAGAGTTCAGCTATGTTCGTCCAGGATAAATATTACTCACTTTCTTATTGATTAATACATCTGGGTTCAACAGAAAATAATAGAATAAGTGGTAAGCTCCATGTAGATATACGTGGTGGGCCCCAATAAAAAAGTAGGTAATATTCATCAACCTAAAAAGTAAAGTAATAAATGAATTACATTAAATTTAAAAATTCAAAGTTGACAAAAAGCTTATGTTTCGAATTCACCTCCGTTCATAACAATAAATATGCATACAATTTAATCAACAATAGTTTTTTCTTTTATTGGTATATCAATGCTCTATAATTGAGCCTTAATATTACATGTTGATTCTGACAAGCTGTGAGTACCATATAGATCTTGTTGGCTCACAGTTGAGGAGGCAAAGCACTGAAAACAGAATCTGCTGGCCTGCTCCTAATCAGTATGGGTATACTAGTATTTACTTGGAGAATTATGTATCAGTGGGACTTGGGGTGAATAATTGTATTTTAATGGACTCGGGATTCGGAATCTCAACACAGATGAAAATATGACAAATTAAATCAAAGGCATGGGATTTTATTTTCGGGATGAAAGCGTGGACGATTTTGCCCCTCATTCATCTCTTATTCACAATGTGAAGTCTATATCAGAAATCACCACCCATTACCACTACTATTTCCGGCCGCCACGAGTCACTCTCTCCCTACAACTCCTCTCTCTCTCCATTTTTTTTTATCGGCATCACCACTCATCACCATTATTGAAAGCAATCATTCTTGAGAGATTGAACACCATCACCCATCTCTATTCTTACCACCCTTCTTTGCTTTGTCATTGTCTCTGTCATTCGCATCCCCTCCACTTCTCATTCCGTAACCCTTAATTTTCAATATTAAAACCCTAATTAAGCACCCTCGTGCTCCCTATAACTCTAGTCCCGCCCTCTCGAATTTGCAGGTGCGAACTTAGTAGGTCATTTTCACATGTATATAAAGGTTGTGGTGTGGATGGCATCGGTGAGTGTGTGGCGACAATAGATTGGAGGTGGTGGTGGTAGGGTGTGAAGAAAGAAGGGGTGGTTCAAATGTTGGTTGGCAAATTGGTCAATATTGTCCCCCAACCTTTTCCCCAACTTTTCACCTTTTTGAGATTTTGACTCCTAGGCCTCTGACTTAATATTATTTATCCCAACCTCCCCTATTTTGCAAATTGGCCAATTTGCTTTCTATATGGGAAGAGAGAGGGAGATTGAGATTTACAGATTGTTTAACAGCAGATATTCCTAGGAGTTTGACATGGCTCACACATCCAGAGGGATCAAATTGACCTAATCGCATTCAATTCCAAGCAGTACTCTAATTTCATTTAATGAATGCTGTACACAAAAAAACAGAAAAAAGAGCTTCAATAAAAATGTTGGCCGACACAACTCTCTCTCTTACTGTTAGTAATAAGTTTCTCGCCCCAAAATTTAATAACCAGACAGAAGGTGGTTGCAACCGTTTCCGATTCCCCCCATTTCCCTATCTCCCCCTTCCATTTCACCCCTTTTTCTCTCACATGTTTCTGTCTCTTTTGGTATATGAATTTAGTTAGGTATTGTTTAAAATAGTTGTACATTAGTGCGATTTGAGATGTACAATTATTTTAATTTTTTTTAACAATTATTATAAGCTTCAGAGCACGTAAACGTATAAAGAAAATTTACACTCAAGTATCACAACCTCCGTTCCATTTAATGCAATCTAATGCGTTTTTCAAAAGCTAATGAATCCCAATATTGCCCTTGTTGACGTATATCTACTGTATATATACATAGGGGTAGTTTAGTCTTTTCTCCCTTTGTATTTTGCCTATATATTCTTCCCTTTTCTCTACTTGTATTTTATCTTCTACAATATACAAGTTTTCTCTTTCTCTTTCTGTACCCTTAACAATATATATATATACAACCTCTGTCCCATTTAATGCAATCTAATGCGTTTTTCAAAAGATAATGAATCCCAATATTGCCCTTGTTGATGTATATCTACTGTATATATACATAGGGGTAGTTTAGTCTTTTCTCCCTTTGTATTTTGCCTATATATTCTTCCCTTCTCTCTATTTGTATTTTATCTTCTACAATATACAAGTTTTCTCTTTCTCTTTCTGTACCCTTAACAATATATATATATATATATATATATATATATATATATATATATATATATCAAAGCCATGATTTTTTACTTCTGTTCTTCGATTTTCGTCTTTCTACTTGTTTTTTTCGATTTTCATCACATGTTCATCTTCTGCCGACTGAAAATCTGCTTGGATCTAAAATTTGAATACACCATTGTGTTCCTCATGAAATTCTACGCTCATACAAGTCGAGAACACCGCGGGAAACTTCCTCATGCGCTCCCACACGCCACCCAAGCCTAAGTGCGTCAGATCTACTCTCAAAGGATCTCGCACGTGCCAATACACGTGCAAGGTGAGTCCATCAAAGGGCCACGCGCTCCCATCCACTCTCAGCTGACGCACTTCCTGACGTCATCCAATGAAGTTGATCTATACGTCACGCTAGCTGCCAGTCAGTTGCCACGTCAGCATTTCTGCCACATCTTTGTCAAGTCAGCATTTTTCCACGTTAATAGCGCCCACCCCTCCATCTTCTGGCTTCCAGGTTTATGTTCTTAAGTAATGTGGGCCTTCTAATTTTGTTTTTGCACTCAATTTTTGCTATTTCTACTTTGTTACTGTTGTAATTGTTATTTCTGCACTATTTCTCTATGGTTTGGACATTATGGATCGGTCTGCGACTTCTAGACCTATTGTTATAACTCTGAAAGGTCCCAATTATATACTATGGTCTAAGGCGATATCCAGTTTCCTTAAGGGAAAAAAACTTTGACGTTATGTCACTGGAGATATTGAGGCACCAATTCAGGGTGTTGCTGAGACATCTACTGAGTTCATTGAGCAGCTTGAAGAGTGAGATAGTAAAATCATCAGATTATCACGTGGATCCGTAATACTTATATTCTCTCTATTAGCCTATAATTTGGGAGATTTGATATTGCTCATGCCATTTAGGATTTTCTGGCTACTAGATATACTACTGTTGATTTGGCTTGTCAGTATCAACTTCTAACTTCTCTATGCCAACAGAGATAGGAACTTGGACAATCTATCCGTGCCTTCTTGCCTAAGATTTTTCTTATATGGGACCAGTTGACTCCGTCCGAGTCTACGTGGGTCAATGTTATTGATTTTACTTTGTTTGCCACCTATCAAGATTAGTAGCGTCTGATTCTATTTCTCATGGGGGTCTCTGATGCATATGAGACTATTTTAGCCTCTCTCCTTCATCGCATTCCTCTTCCTACACTAGAGTAGGCTATCTCTGAGCTCTTATCTGAGGACACTTATCTTGGCCTAATTTCAACTTCGCATGTAGACACCGCACTTGCTGCTCCTAGTTTTAAAGGTCGTGGCTCCTCTAGTGGTTTTTGAGGTTTTTTAACCTCTGGTGCTTAGTCTTCTGGTTCAGTCTCTTGGCATAATAAGTGCACCTTCTGTCATGCCACTGATCATCGCTTGCTTACCTGTCATGTTCGGGCTTGCCAGTATTGTCGCCAGTGAGGTCCTGGTCATTATTAGTCTAATTGTCCCCAAAACCCAACCTGCTGTTATACCCATCCTTAGTCCACTTCTGCCACTACTAGGGTTTCCTCTACTAGTTTTGCCTCTCTTACGCTGATCGATGTAAGTGATTTTCATGTTTTTATTCAACAAATTCTGTCAATTTTCGATAATCCCTTTACTGTCTTGCTTGTCTCTTCAGGTATATTCCCATGGTACTTTGACTCTGGGTGTAGTAATCATATGACCTTCGATTTATCTATCTTCTCCTTTAAATCCTCTGAATCTTCATTTTCTGTTATCTATACTACTAATGGATCTTCTATGACTGTTGATTATGTTGGGCATGTCTCCACTTCTGCTCTATTCCTTTCTCATACCTACAATATCCGTAAACTTACTCTTAATCTTATTTCTATTGGTCAACTATGTGATCTTGGTCTTACTATTTTTTCTCCTCTATTGGTTGTGTTGTGCATGATCTGCGAATGGGTCAGACTCTTGGGATAGGTCGTA
>BRYE01000024.1:5332359-5334859 GCA_030159115.1 Actinidia arguta var. hypoleuca
TGCTTCGTTGTGACAATCGTAGTGCCATACTGATTGCCCATAATGATGTTTTTCATGATCGTACTAAACATATTGAGATTGATTGCCACTTTATTCGACAACATGTGGTTTACGGTACAATCCATCTTCTTCCTATTTCTTTTGCCGACCAGACAACTGATATTTTCACCAAATCCCTTCTACTTGGTCGTTTTGCTACTCTCGTTACCAAACTCAAGTTGATCTCTGCAAAATCTCCTTGAATTTGAGGGGGGGGGGGGTTGATGTATATCTACTGTATATATAAATAGGGGTAGTTTAGTCTTTTCTCCCTTTGTATTTTGCCTATATATTCTTTCCTTCTTTCTCTTTGTATTTTATCTTCTTCAATATATGAGTTTTCTCTTCCTCTTTCTCTACCCTTAACTTTATATATATTTATATATTCATTATACTAACAACCCTTATATTCCCAATTTCGTAAGTATTTATTTAGGACCACTTTGTAAAGGACAGAGTTGGAAAAATTGAAGAATTTTATGCTTCAATTTTTTAAAGATATGAACCAATAAATTGGGACAAAAAAAAATGCATATGGTCTTGATTTAAATATTATCTATAAACACCAATACCTTGAGTAAATCAAAGAAGTACATGAAATTTTCTGTATTTTTTTTTTTGTCTTCCTTTTTTTCTCATGCATCCATACAACTATCTCTAGCATTTAACACCGAACAGTAGTGTTGTGGTTGAGAGAATTCAACAATCCCACCAGTAATTTCAATTCCCTTTCCCATTCTTATACCACCCTCTTTAACCCTCCTACCTCATTGCTCCCTAGTGTCCCTACCTCTCTCTCTCTCCCTCCCCTCTACTACCACCTCATCTTCACTGCTTTGGCCTTCCTTCTATCCACCTAGATTTTTCTCTTCTCTGTCAAATCCAAGGCCAAAATGCTTAATATCCCTCCGGGCTGGCCCATCGTTGGAAACCTCTTCCAAGTGGCCCGATCCGGTAAGCCTTTTTTTCAACTTGTGAGAGAAATAATCTCAAAGTACAGCCCAATTTTCACCCTCAAAATGGGGAACTGGACCATGCTCGCGAGGCCTTGATTGAAAAGGGCTAGGTATTTGTGACCTGGCCTAGAGACTGACCTGGAACGTCTTTAGATGCGATAAGTTTACAGTCAATGCGGTCCTTTACGGCTCGGTTGGTAGTCTTTAAGAAGGAACATGGTCCGAGGCATGCTTAGCTCCTCAAGGCTTAAGCAATTTTCTTATGTGAGAAATGCATCAATGGATAAGATGATTGCCCAAATCCGATCCGAATCCGAGGCAAATGACGGGACAGTTTGGGTCCTATAAGTGCCCGGTTCACAATCTTTTTATATTCTCCTCTTAATGTGTTTCGGGGTTGAGATAGATGAGGAAGCAGTCGAGAAAGTCGAGCATACGATGAAAACCATGTTGATGATGGTGGATCCGAGGATCGATGATTACTCCCGCCATCTATTTGATTGGTAAAGTGGTCCTAAAGTATACAAAATGACGTGGATCAAAACGACGTCGTTTCGGTTGTTAACATAAAACGACATCGTTTTGATTGTTAATTAAAACGACGTCGTTTCGTCAAGAAGTGTACAAAACAACGTTGTTTTGTACAATTCAGGACTACTTCACCAAACATAGATCCGAGCTCTGCCAAGTTGGGGGTTATGACATACCCACGCATACCAATGTGGAGTTTTTTGTCAGGCATTTTGGAGGATCCAAAAATATGGTCCAACCTAGGAAAATTTGACAGGTAGAGAGGATGCTGACATGATGGGCATGAATGGAGTTAAGATGATACCGCTTGGAATGGGGTAGTGCCCGGGTCTGGGTCTGGCGACTACCCATGTTAAATTGATGATTGCTTGAATGGTTCAGACATTTGAATGGTTCGTTTACCCAGAAAATAACAAGGTGGATTTAGTGAGTAAACAGAGTTCACGTGGTGACGAAGAACACTTTACGAGCCAAGGTCAAGACTAGGGTTTAAGTGCTCATTAATAAAGTGGTGGCTAGCTAGGTTTCGTTGGTAAAATTGTGTATAGGTGTGTTAGGGATTTATATTAAAAAGAAATATTTTGTGTAATAATTTTAATATTTGTTAATAAATTAGTTATTCTATTTTTAATAAAAAATTATGTGAGCAATGTTTGCATTATATTATTTATTTAATGATTATGTGCGTGTGTCTCTTATTCTATAGAGTAGATGATTTGGTATGTAGAGTTCAACTTACACACGAAAAATCAGATCATCGGTTCTTATGAAATATAAGTTTATTCTTCTGATTGACACAGAATATTATAATTTATTCATTGAATTCTCCTATATTTTAGTATCGTTGTGCATATTATTTGTTATATTTAAACATTTATTTAGCACAAGAGGTGTAAAAGAATTTTACAGGTAAAAGAGTACAAAAAAAGCATTTAAAAAGAAAAAGAAGCCAAACCGCCTTATTTCTGACCCAT
>BRYE01000024.1:5354859-5364859 GCA_030159115.1 Actinidia arguta var. hypoleuca
TTTGAAAGGTTATGTAATTGAAAAATATTCGTGATATGTCCTCTTTTATGTGAGTTTAGGATTTGAATTATCAATCACAAGCATTTGAGAATATTTTGCAAGTGTTCGGAAAGTTTTCAAGCATATTCATGTAAGCTCATGCTAAGAGAGACTTATATGATGCATTCTGGATGAAGTTTGAGAGATCTCGGGGGCAAAAACAATATGTTAGAATTTGGTCAAGACCTCGCAGGTAGCTCGCGGATTGTCGAGGGATGTCGAGAGACATCGAGGGCAAAAGTCGAGAGCTCTCGAAGTGTCACAGAGTTCGCAGAATCCTCGCGGGAGCGAGACATGCGATACAACAACATCAGAAAATTGCATTTTTAGGATTTTTTGCTGCTACAAAAAGCCAACACACTTCCCAAAAATCTATCTGAGCCGCCTCTATTATTATACTCTAAAAAAACATTCTCTATCTTCCAAAGAGCTCATAAATAGATCTTAGCGAAATTCTTCTTCAACCATATTAAAGAAATCAAGATCCTTGATGGAGTTCAAGGCGTGAAATCCGTTCTAAGAGGATCTGAATGATGATCAAGCATAGAGACGGTAAATCGTGAATACGAGCTAGATCTACACAATCATTAGATCATAGAGTTGATAGCTTTTGATTGTAAGAGTCTTGTAACTACCTGAATATCAAGTTATAGTGCATGATCTTTGTCTAGAGAAGTGGACACGTGATTGTTATCCCATTCAAGGTTTTCATGGTAAAAAATCTTGTGTACTTCTTGGTTGATTGGTTTGCTCTTTTTATGTCTTGGATATTACAATATTACTCAAAGTCGTGATATCCTAATTTAATATTATAATTTTTAGATACTTAGATAAAACATAGACTAAGTTTTTTTCAATTGGTATCAGAGCAGGACCCTCAAAAATATTTTTGTATTTTTAGAAGAGTGAGATCTTGATTGTCTATATCTTTGAATTTATCAAAGGAAGGTAGTTCTACAACTCGACCTCCCTTGCTTGATGGGACAAACTATCCCTATTGGAAAGTTAAAATGAGGGTTTTTCTTAAGTCTATAGATGAACGTATAGGGTTGAAAGCCACCCACACTTATAACTAGTGAAAAAATCATCCCAAAAGATATTTTAGAGTGGAATAGAACTGATTATGAAAACTGTGGATGGAATAGTAAAGTAATTAACACTATCTTTAATGGGGTCACAACTGAGGAGTTTCATAGAATCTCACATTGTGAACTTGCTAAAGAGGCTTGAAATATTTTATAGATCACCCATGAGGTTACTATCACTGTAAAAATTTCTAAACTTCAACAATTGACAACTGCCTTTGAAATTTTGAGAATGGAAGATGATGAAATATTTGATTAATTTTATTTTAAACTTAGTGAAATCGTCAACTCAAGTTTCAACCTTGGTGAATAAATCTCTCTTTCAAAAATTATTCCAAAAATCTTGAGGTCTTTACCTCAGAGATTTCAAGTAAAGGTTACAACCATATAAGAAAGTAGAGATATTAAAGCCTTGACAGTTGAAGACTTAGTGGGATCCTTATAAATTTTTGAAGCGAATTTTTGTCAACCTAAAAAAATTAAAGGAATTGCTTTTTGTTCTTCTAAAAAACACTAATGAGAAATATGATAGTGACTCGGATATAGGTATTGAGGAGATGGCCTTGTTTGTTAAAAAATTTTTTAAAAATTTTAATAAACGATAACAAGATTAATCCTCTTCAGTTGAAAAGGCTAAAAAGAAAATCTTTTGATAAAATAAAGTTTGTAAGGAAGTCCACTAATAAGTCGAGTCAAAAATAATTTATTGAATGTCATGGCTTTGGACATATTATTACAGACTGTCCAAACAAAAAGAAAACCAAGGGAAGCAAGGTTTTGACTATGACTTGGAGTAATTCCGAGTAGGAAGAGGAATCATACAATGATGATGAGTTTGAAAATTTCACTACCTTTATGACCTCTACTGGTGAGGTAACAGAAACGTCATCAAATGCTTCTGAAATAAAGAAATCATGTGAATCAGATGGTACAATTGGATATCTCAATGAAGATGAGGAAGACTCAGATGAAGAACACAAAAGTGAATGCAGCAAGCCTATAATCAACTATACAAACAATCATATAAGCTTGTTAATGCAAAGGTGAAATTAAGTAAGCGATTGAAAGAGATTTTGGAAGAAGTTGACTCCTTGAAAAAGATAAATGAAGATGCTCAAGTAAAAATCAGTCGATTGAAAAATTATAGATCAAACCGACTAACAAAGTGAGATTTCTCGAGAAGATGCATTTGATAGAGAAAACTTCAAAAAGGCTCTCGAAATAAAATTTTGAAACTTGAAGTTGATCTCTTGAAGTCCAGTGTGACTTTCAAGAAGTATGAGGCAAGCACATCTACAGTTGAGAAAGTGTGGCTAAATCAGAAGCACTCTTATGATACATATGGTATAAGAGGCCATATTAAGACAAAATGTCATAAACTATGAACTATATTCAAACTCGCAATCTTCAAAATCAAGGTAAATCCTACAATGATCAAATATTCAATAGGTTTTATGTGTTTTCTGAACAAAGAAATTTTACTAAACAAAATTTTCAAAGATATACCCAGCCTCAACATCATGGAAACTATATATGCTGTAAAACATACCTCAAGGTAATGTCAAAAACTTAATAGATAGTTGTTAGCTAGACATTTAAATGCTAGAACTAAGACTGTATGGATAAAAAAGAATAACTTGAGAGGATATGTTGCCCACACTGCACTAAAGACTCACAAGTCTAATATGTGGTATCTAAATAGTGGTTGTTCTCAGCATATGTGTGACAATAAAGCATATTTTGACACTGTGATAAAATATGATGGAGTTTTAGTAACATTTGGAGGTGACAACACTTTTAGAGTCGTAGGATAAGGTAACATAAGATATCAAGGGCTACCAAATGTCACGGATGTATTGCTAGTTGAGGGTTTAAAGGCTAATCTTATTAGCATTAGTCAGTTGTGTGATGCACAACATCAGGTACAATTTTCTAAAACTGAGTGCTTTATTTTTGATAAAAATGGTACTTGTCTTATGAAAGGTGCACGCACTTTTGATAATTACTATGGGATCACCTCAGGAAGTGGCATTTTTTGTAACTCTACTAAATTGGATGAGACTGAGTTGTGGCATCAAAGACTTGGTCATATTAATTTTAATGATCTTTCTAGATTTTTCAACTCAGGACTCATCCGTGGGATTCTAAAACTTGAAAAAATCACTAGTTGTGTATGTGGACCATGTTAATTGAAAAAACAAAAATTAAGTCCACGCACAAGAAAGTTAAGTAAATTGTTACCTCTAAACCTCTTAAACTTGTTCATATGGATCTGATTGGTCACACTCAAATAGAGATTTTGGAGGAAAGAAATACATTTTTATGGCAGTGGATGATTTTTCTAGATTTACATGGGTTAATTTTATTCATGAAAAATCTAATATTTTTTATATATTTTGATCCTTATGTTTGAAATTATAGGTAGAGAAGGGTTAAAAAATTGGATGCATTAGTAGAATTTACACATATCAAGGTAAGGAATTTGAGAATTCTGAGTTTGCTATCTTTTGTGATGAGTAGGGTATAAGACATGAATTCTTTACTCCAAAGACACCCCAACAGAATAGCGTGGTGGAAAGGAAGAATCGAGTGATCTAGGAAATAGCATGCGTAATGCTTCATGAAAAAAATATTCCACAAAAATTTTGGGCTAAGGCAGTAAATACAGCATGTTACATTGCAAATCGAGTTTATCTGAGTGTTGTTACCAAGCAGACACCTTCTAAGCTGTGAAAAGGTAAGAAGTCCAATGTGAAATACTTTCGAGTATTTGGGAGCAAATGTCATATCCTGAGGGATAGAGAGCAACTAGTCAAATTTGATACCCAAAGCGATGAAGGAGTATTTTTTTGGTATTTTCTTAATAGTAGAGCATATCGTGTATATAACTTGCATACTCTTACGGTTATGGAATTGATAAATATTGTAATAGATGATGCTTTGGTTCACTCTAATAATACACTTGATGAGGATTGTGACTCAGATAGTGGAGTCTCTGGGAACGTGGAGAAGGAGAACAATGAAAAGAGAGATGAAGCAGTGACTCGAATGGACAAAATTGAAGATGATACTAGAATCAACCTTGAACCATCAGCCAGAGTAAAGCTGAACCATCCATTGGACCAAGTGATTGGAGATGTTACTAAACCAATGAAGACAAGGCATCGGGTAAGAAATGAGATAAATTACTTGTGTTATACGTCTTCATTAAAACCTAAAAATATGAAAGAAGCATTAATTGATGAGTATTGGCTAACTGCTATGCATGAAGAATTAGGTTAAATTGTGCATAATGATGTGTGGACTCTTGCACCTATACCTCATAATGTGAATATGATAGGTATCAAATGGATATTTAAAAATAAATCTGATAAGTTTGGCACTATCATTATAAATAAGGCAAGACTTGTAACACAAGAATACACACAAATTGAAAGAATAGACTTTGATAAGACCTTAGTCCCTATTTCAAGGTTGGAGTCTGTTTGAATTTTACTTGCCATTGCTTGTCATTTAGGCTTTAGACTTCATCATGAATGTGAATAATGCCTTTTTGAATGGCATTCTACATGAAGAAGCCTATGTTGAACAACCAAAAGGGTTTGAAGATATTAAGCATCCTGATCATGTGTACAAGCTTAAGAAAGCTTTATATGGGTTGAAACAAGACCCTCGAGCTTGGTATGAGAGATTAACTACTTTTCTGCTAGAATCTGGCTTTTCTCGAAAGGGAGCTGATAAAACTTTATTTATAAAGAAAGAATCTAAACATATTCTTATTACTCAAATCTATGTGGATGACATTGTGTTTGGTACTACTTCTGAAAAGTTTGCTCATTACTTTTTTGAACATATGAAAAGTCAATTTAAAATGAGCATGATGGGTGAGTTGAATTATTTCTCAAGTTTACAAGTTAAAAAGATGGATAAAGAGATTTTTATCTTTCAATCCAAATATGCTAGAGCCTTAGTGAAAAAATTTGACTTAAAAAAGGCTAAGCATGCTATAACCCCCATGAGTACTAGTCTTAAACTCAGTAAGGATACTTTAAAAAAAGATGTTGATCAAATTATGTATAGAAGTATGATTGGTAGTTTACTTTATTTAATTGCTAGTAGACCTGACATTGCAAGCATGTCCCTATTTGCTAACTCAATTGCAAATAGGTATTTAAGGTATTTGTGTTTGTTTTCAAGCATGTCCCAAAGAGTCACATTTGCTTGCTATAAAACGAATCATTAAATATGTTAATGGAACTCTTGGGTATAGTATTTGGTTTACCTTGGACATAAATGCGAATATTGCTGGGTATACTAATGTAGATTAAGTAGGATCTGCTGATGATCGTAAGAGAACCTCTAGTGGGTGTTTTTATGTAGGTAATAATCTTGTAGCTTGGCATAGTAAAAAGAAGAATTCCATTTCCTTGTCTATTGCTGAGGCAGAGTATATAACTGTTGAAAGTTGCTGTACTAGGCTCTTGTAAATGAAACAAATGTTGAGTGACTATGGCTTAGAACAAAATGTCATGATCTTATTTTGTGACAACATGAGTGCGATTAGTATCTCTAAGAATCCCGTTCAACATTCTCGTACTAAACATATTGACATTCGATAGCATTTCATCCGTGACTTAGTCATCGAGAAAGTTGTTTCTCTATAGCATATTTCCACTGAAAATAAACTTACTAATCTCTTCACTAAGCCCCTTCCACTGAAAATAAACTTACTAATCTCTTCACTAAGCCCCTTGACACTCTTAGGTTTGAATTTCAACAGAAACCCCTAGGTAGTTTGTTATGTTGGGGTTGGGGTTGGGGTTGGGACTTAAGTGTTTCTTAGTGTCTCATCTTTTCTCAAGCCTAGTCTAGTGAGTGTCATGTTTAATTATGTGTGTAAAAAAAAAAGTTCATGACCTATATGTATTCCTTGCAAAGCTCTTCCCATAAAATGATAGCTGTTTAAGTATGTTCTGAATTGAATCTAGTATGCATATTTGAAATTGTAGTGGTATGTCAAGTGACATTGATGATACTAGTCATGCCTTTGCTTCATGTTTTTTTGGTGTTCTCCGCAAGAGATCTCTTCGAATATGGAATTCATCTATTTTGATCTTTTTGCAAAATATTATAATGGATGATCTCTCTTGATCATGAATATCTAGAATGACCGTGGACATGTATACCCTTTCTTGAAAAAAAAAGTTATTTTAAATTGGAAAGGACTACCTGTGAGCATGAGAAAAGCTACCCTTGTTATATAACAAGAGGAGATGGTTACCTGCTCATGTGTGTGAAAGTCATCATCCTCGAATGATCAATAATAACTTTTCGTTGGACATTTAGAGAGATAGGGTTAGAACTTTAAATGGTGATGAGAAGGATCTGTAAAAAAAAAAAGAGATTGGGATAACATGAGGGTTTAACTTCTAGTGGTTTTGTGGTCAAGATGAGATCTCTATTATGAACCCTGCCTGGATATTTTCTTAGGGTCTGTATTCGCATTGATCTAATTGATGGACATGCATCTCGATATCATGATTGCTAGTATGGGTTTTATCACTATTGTGCATCTTGAGTTGCTTTTATGCTTATTCTTGATCATACTGGATGCTAATTCACTCATACTCAGGGCATCTTAAATTTCATTGATTGAATTTTGCATGAGTTGAGATTTGCGGTTATGTGCATGTCCATTCTATTTAAAAAAAATAGTTTTTTGGGTAAAGGTCGCGGGTTCTCGCGGGTTCTAGATCCCGTGATGTTCAGTTCTTAACAACCACTTCGCTGATTATTGCAGGTGGTTAAACTCGCGAAGTTTACTTAATTGTTCGCGGGATCTCAATCCTGCAAAGTTGACTTATAGGGCGAGTATAAATACCCAGCAACTGCTCTTTTTGCCCTATTCCCTCTGTTGTTTTCTCTTTCTCTCTCAAACTCGCAATGTCTGGCGAACTTGAGTGATAGTTTCTCCCTCGATCTAGCGAACCAATCTCCTTCATTATTCTTCGTTTGTTTCAATCCTATCTAGTTAATCCTCTTCTTCTTTGATTTTCTCTTTTTTTTCCACAGTTCTAAGTTTCTACTGTATCTAGGTTTCATTTTTTTTGGGGGGGGGTCTTCTAATTGGTTAGATGTGGGTTAATTAATTGTGATTTATATTGTTCAATCAATGTTTGAAGGGTGAATGTGTAATTAAATTCATAGTTTACGTATCTAGGACTTGGGGTTAGGGTTTCTAGACTCGATAAATAGTTTTTGGCACTTATTTTTTGTGTTTTGATTTTGTTTCTTGGACTATTCATCTGCTAGACTAGTGCGTCTGATTTAGTGATTAATTAGTAGATTTTTACTTGTTCCATATCTACTCCTCAAAAGCGAAAGAGGCCTCAAACCTCGTCTCCTCGCCGTGACTCGGGTATCCCCAACAAACAGCAGGCATCTGGGTCTCGCATGAGGGGTGGCACATCTGGTGCCTGGGGTTCTCATCAAAGGGATGACATTCCTTCCCCGGATGTCACCAAATTCAGGCCTAACTCTGAGGCCGAGTCTCGATTTAATCTTTCTTTTAAATCACGTCTTGTTTTTGTTTCACGGGGTGTGATGCTCAACAACTTTTCAAAAACCTTGATTTACACTTACTTTAATAAATGGGGTTGGGATTGTCTTGCTATCCCGGAAATAATTGTGTGTCTCGAGCTTGTCCAAGAATTTTTTATGAATATTCATTCCACGGACAAGGAAGTCAGGACTTTAAAGTCATATGTTCGTGGGGTGTTTCTCGACTTATCTATTTTTAATATTTGTGCATTCCATCACATTCAATCCCTCGACACTAAGATTGTTGGGTTCCCATATACTCCCTCTTCTAATGGGCCTTCCTTGAACTCCTTGGCTCATTTGTTATTGGCCAAAGAAATTATTGGCCTCTTGGTCCTTCAAGTCTCTTAAAGCAGAAAGATCTAAAGGATGTATTTCGAGTCCTTAATCAAGTCAAATGTGATTTGTTCCAGTGCACATCACATGTTAGTTAGATAGATGAGACCCGAGCATATCTTATGTTCGGGCTCTTTGTTATGAATTTTTTGTCCCAACATCTCATTATTCCTTAGTCACATAAGACTCGTCTTTCGGTGGGCAAACCAATATCGAGGGTCACTCTTCGTTTGAGTAATGTGCACCTCGGGGTTACTCCTCCTCTATCTCAACTTCGGTCCCATGCTGTGGACCTTGATCCTCCAAAAGATGCGGTTCCTCCTCCTGCTACCACGGATCTTCCATCTAACTTTGCTGCTCCTCCACCTGCTACTCCTATTATTGCTTCTGACTCCAAGATAGTTGATGCCATTGCTGCTATATTCGCACACATGAATGTGATTCATAAAGATTTGGTTGAGCACATTGGACAAGTTCATGAGCGCATCGATCTTATTGTGGAGCGCCAAGAACATGATATCAAGGCCATCCGGGATTAGGGATGGCAATGGGGCGGAGCGGGGCCGGAGGTTGGTATTACCATCCCCGATCCCCGCCCCGATCCCCGGCGGAGAATTTTTTTTAACTACCATCCCCGCCCCTAACGGGGACCGGGGATTCCCGCCCCGAATCCAATCCCCGAACCCTAAATAAAATTTCAACCACCACAACCCTAAATCAAACACCAAATCCTAAATCAATCACAAATTTTAAGTCAAAAATTTTAAATCAACCACCACAACCCTAAATTATTGTAATTTATTTTCATTGTTGGTCCTTGTAGTTTATTAAAAGTTATATTTTGGTCCCTATAATTTATTTTTAATCAATTTCAACGGGGTTCGGGGATTTTTCGGGGATCGGGGCAGGGATATACAAAACCGTCCCCGCCCCGTCCCCGAATTTTTTTTTTTTTTTGGTCCCGATCCCCGCCCCGAACCCCGAAATTCCCCCGAAAATTTACCCCGATCGGGGCGGGGAACGGAGCGGGGCGGAGCGGAGCGGGGCAAATTGCCATCCCTATCCGGGATACACTTTCTGCCTTATCTCGTCGACATACTGAGTTTATCACCGAAGTCAATGATTTCAGCAATAGTATTTGACGTAGATGATTAGGATTTGTATTTATGAACAATGCACTTTTTACGGTTGGGTTTGTCATTAAATACATTTAGAGATGTTTTGATTTGTACTTAAAACAACTGTTTTTCTTTTATGTTCATTGCTATGTTTATATCAATTGTGTTATTTCTTTATATGGTTATGCTTAGATATCGATTTTTTTTCTATTTTACTATCTCTTGTACTTGATGAGTTTGTGTTTTGTCATAAGTGTAGGAATGAAGCTGAGTGCTTGTGATAGGTTTTCATAGCTAAGTTTTGCTTTCATTTCTCTGTAATAATGAAATGAGTCGTAGTATAGGTTTTTGGTCACGAAATTGTCGAAGGGGGAGATTGAAAGGTTATGTAATTGACAAATATTCGTGATATGTCCTCCTTGGATAAAACATAGATAAAGGCTAAGTTTTTTTCACAATCCATATAGGAGTTTGCCACGGCTTTCAATGGGCCACACTGCTTGTGGGCGGTTGGATTGATCTCTCGGATTCGTCATTCCTGTTCGTCGGGTACAAAATTTCAAAAAAAAAACTCTAATATATTTATTTTATGGGCAATTTTCAACTAGCATATCCTATATATATTTTTTACCATAAGAAAGATTAAGAACAAGTAAATAAATAAAATTCAATTTAATAGCTAGAAAAAATCAAAATTCAAAAAGGTATTTAATGCATGAAAATAGATTTTTCTAGTCACACAATTTTGTTCAATCCAATTTTTAAATACTTAGTAATAAAAATATTTAATTATTTATAGAGAAGTCATATCAAATCATGCTA
>BRYE01000024.1:5369859-5377359 GCA_030159115.1 Actinidia arguta var. hypoleuca
AATGTTAGGGATTGTTGTTGGAGGCTTAGTTTTCTTGATTAGGCATCATTCTAATTACTTTAGCTCCACTTTCGGAATTCATGGCCAATAGGAACACACACAATGTGTAGGCAAACCACATTACATTACATTCTTGCATCGATTATGACAAGTTTTAGTACATTGTTTGTTTGATATGTAGGGGTGGTTGTTAATCATGAGTACTATAGAGGCTGGAGGTTCAGGGAAATAGTCAAAATATATGGGAACAGGTTCTAAACAAGGAAAAGAAAATGAGCCCACCAATTTGGATTATGACCACACTCGGCTCGTCGAAAAAGTAGAAGAGAGACTTTACAACCGAGTGTGGATTAGACTTTACAACCGAGTGTGATAGAAAGGGAACTTGATTTGGTTTCCATAGAAAATATAGGTCTTGGTACCTCCAAAATTTCACGACTTGGGGATGGATAAATTTGACTATGTTTAAGGCGGAGTCGATACTCACCCTTTGTCAAGAATTCGTGGCAAACATCAAGCATAGGCCAGTGACTGAGAAGGGTAAAGAGAGGTTGGTAAGTTGGGTTAGGGCAACAAGTTGAAAGTGACCCCCAATACATTTGCTGAGATTTTTGAAATCCTGTGAGAAGAGAACCCCGAGTTCGAGTTTCTGAATATTGGGATGCCGGATTTGGCGACTGTTTCCCATGAGTTGCTCTTGGAGAGGGATGAATGGGATGGTGAGGTGCAATGTAGCAAGACGCATCTCAAGGATAGGTATTTAATTTTGTTCTTATTTTCATATCATTCTCTATTGCCTCTGAAACGTACAGTAGCCATGAGTGTTACGGGAGAGAATTTACTTTGGGCTATTGGGACGATAAAAAATATTGATCTTCCTCGTATGATGTTTATGTCTTTATGTGTTGCATACAATTCATCGGATATGAGGGGATCTATGCCATTCACAGAGTTTCTTACTGAGTTGTTCAAGCGGCATGGTGTCCATATTCCCGTGGATCTGACTAGGACTGAGCCGAAGAAACCCATTGATAGATTTTCGTTAACTCGATCTGAGGGGCAGCGAAAGAAGAAGAAAATGAAAGCGATTTGAGTCGGACGCACCATCAATTGGCATGGCTGAGTTAAAGGAGGCAATCACGAGCCTTAGGACGGAGTTTGATACTCGTAGGATTGCATTGGAGGAGCAGTCTGGATGCCATACGACCATGCTCCAAGAAATAAAAGGAATGCTTATTCGGATGCAATCAAAGGATGATGATTAGGAGTTTAGAGTTTAGACTTGTTTTTATTTTATCATGTTCATAGTCTACAACTCTTGTTTTACTTGGATTTTTTTATCTTTTGAGACTTGCTTGGATAATTATAATATGTCTTAGATGTTGAGACTAATGCTTAAGCACTTTTTTTTTTGTTTTGATCTATTTAGTGCAGAAATCGTTCTGCTATGGATATAAGTGGATAGAAATAAGTTTGTTTTTGTTCCATGTCATTCGAAGCAGGTTTGTTTTTTAATTTCTTAGGATTAAATTATGACTTTTCGCATTCCATGTTTATAACCTGATACTACATATATTATGGATGTGTTGAGACTTCTTAGTTTTGGGGACCATACCTAAATTATTATGTTTTGTTTTTCAAAGATAGTTGAAGTAATTATTGACTTTGCATACTACGATGTTAAGCGAATTATCATGTTAATTTAATTTCGCATGCTTAATACTCTATTTTCTATGCAATAGAGAGAGAGAGAGAGAGTGAGATGATAACTTACACTGAGCACGAGTCTTAATTTTCAAAGTGAAACTGTTATTAATCCACATAACGACTTCCATGAAATGAAAATTTATACCTTATGAGCTTTAGAGCCATGAATTATTTTTGTGAGCAATTTTACCTTTACTCAAGAAAAGTTGTTGAACTTCATTCTTTGAATAGCTTTACTATTTTTGAATTTGGTTTACATGTCAATGCGATAAGTTGGAATTTTTGACACCTTTTATATGGTTGAACTATTTGACTTGCACATATTCTAGATTCTGTTACATTGAGGTCAATTCACGTAATTCTTTTCTTTCTGTCATTCTTTTCGATAATTGCTTATACAAAGATCTCAAAAAAAACATGTTGAATATAAAGTTTACCTTAAATTTGAGAAAGAAGAATGTATTGCATGACTTTTGAGAAGTTGAGAAAAAATGAAAGAAGAAAAATACATAAATAAATAAAAAAAAGGGCAAGAAGAAGAAAGAAAAAAAATTGTTGAAAAAAAAAAGAGTTCAATTGGATATGAAAGAGTTGAAAAGTATGAAAAGGGAGTTTGAAGTGTAAACTTATGAAATCGGCATATGTAGTGGCCAATACATATGTTGAAATCTATTACCGCTTGATTCTCTCTATTTTATTGGACTACTCTTATATTTATAAGGCCTCCAATACTGAAATTGTATGAGTTTTTGAGTTCTCTTATGTAAAAGTCATCATGTCAAATTTTCAATTGTTACATTGACTGTGAACATTCTTTCATGAAGTTATGTCAAGTTGATACACTTTACAATTTCGCAGTTATTGAAATTAGGATTGCTCTCTTTGTATTACTTTTACACTTACTCATATAATGAGCAATCCCTTAAGAGTAACCTATATGTTCTATTATTGACAGTGTATGACTTGTGAGTTTCGAATTGAGACTGTTGGTTGTTGTTATGGGGTGCGTAATGATTGATCTTTAAGGGATATAACTTTACCACTATTACACTTGAATCTCTCATTTATATTGCACTTGATGGTTTTGTAGATTGCATGGCATGATTGGGTTGATTTGAAATGTTTGCAGTGTACTGTGTTGAGAAGCTATTGTTAAACTATTTTCGATACATTGCATAATGTGATGTTTGTGAGTCTCATCACTGGAAGCCCTCACGAGACACCACTCGTCCACTAGGGGCAACCTAGGAGTTTAACGACTTGATGCATATGCTAAATGCATTCGAAACTCTTACGAAAGAAGAGATTATGTTTTTTCGTTTTTCTTAGTTTTGCTAGGGACTAGCAAAAGGTTAGTTGGGGTGTAATTGTACTGCATAATTGTAGTTCAAATGTTGTTAAACTGACCTAAGTTGACCCTAGATTATATTAATTATGTCTTTTTATAGTGTTTTGTACTTAAAATTATGTTCAAGTCCATTACAAATAAATGATGTTGTCGGGATTGTGGAAGTTTTCACCCGAAGTTTGGAATAAAATTATGTTCAAGTCCATTACAAATAAAGATCTTGCGAAGTTATGCTAAGTCACATCTAACGAGCATGACGAGAATTGGACTCCAAGAGCTCCAAAATAGTTCGAGAAGAAAGAGGAGAGAAAAAAAATTAAAAAAAGGAAATAATAGACTGAGCGTTCAAACACTCTAGATCAAGAACAAACTAGCGTTCGAACGCTGGAAAGAAAAATCCAGAAACTATGCTTGGCATTCGAACGCCCTAGAAGGACGGAATTTAGCTTTCGATCTCTGAGAAGAAATATAGACTTTTACCGTTCAAACCCTCTATGCGTTGTTCCAACGCATAGAGGTTTGAGAATTGGATTTTAGTCTTACCGTTCGAACTCTCTGTGCACCTTTCCAACGCATAGAGGTTTGGAAGTTGGAAAATAGCCTTACCATTCGAATGCTGATAGCAAGGCATCTTTGACCGTTCGAACGCTGACTAAAGAGTTGCACTAAGCGTTCGAACGCTATAATTGGCGTTCGAACGCAAAGAAGAAAACTGGGCAGACTCTTAATCCTATTAAGACTCAAACTTGTAAAGCCTATATATACTTCTTTATGTTTTTATGAACGAGACACATTATTTTTTAGGGGTTTTACAGCCTCCTAACGTAGTTTCTCATCGTTTTTAATAAATCTTGTAATCGATTACATTCAATTCATCAATTCGATTTACAATTTTATTTGATTACTCACGTTATTTTATAATTTTTTTACCATTAATTTACGTTTTTTAATTTTTAATTATTCATATCATTGTTCATATTTCAGAATGTCTTCCATATTTAATTACTTATTTTCTATAGCCATGTATGGCTAATTTTCCTAACTCGGAATTGATTGTGAATATCGATTGGGTATTGAGGATGAACAATGGAGGTAAAATATTTTTATCGTTAGATCTTCTTAATTTCTCTTCTTCTTCTTTTTTGTTCTAAATTCCTTCAAAAACTTGGACATCCTATTATGTTCGATAATGCTGCTACGTGAATTGTTGATTCAGTATATATGTTATCTTGTAACGTTTATGCATGAGTTGAGTTTCGTATATGTGTTGTGTGAATCGATGATGCAAGAACATGATTATAACAACCATATTTATTTTAGAAGATGAAGATTGAAAGAACAATTGATTTTAAAAGTTAATTTTTTTAAATCCGAGACTCACAACGTAGTCGAAGGATTTGAATTATATAAAGTCTCCGTTGGAATTCCGAGAGACTCAATTAGTTGGATTAATTGATTCTTAGACGCTTTCTATTGAATTTTAAATAAATTTTTCTTGCTTTTTTAAATTAAATTTAATTTCTAAAACAATCAAAACCAAAAATACAATTTTTATTTTTTTAATTTTTGAAACATAAGTTAGGATTACGTTAGGATTGCATTTAGTCTTTTTTAGTTATCTTATGATCATCTTGGCACTACTCCTCGTGGGATTGATACTTGTACTTCGAGTTTATTACTACTTCGTGCCTCGTACACTTGCAGTAAATAATTCACTTCTGGGAGCAAAGACATCCTGCACTACAGTCATGCTGGTTAGATGATTCATCCACGAAGAGCTTCCATTTAGCGAGATCATCTTCTTGTTCCTATTTTTTTGGGGTTTCCCCCTCGGGGAGAATCATCTCAGGCTCTAGAGCAACGTCATGAGTAAATTCGACTATAAAATCTGCCAATGCCTGGGCTTTGATCACCATCCTTGGACGGTAGCTGATGTGAAATTCACTCAGCTCAATTGAACATTTGAGAAGGCACCCCGAAGTGTCAGGTAACTGGAGAATTTGCTTCAGGGGTTGATCTATAAACACAACAATGGGATGAGCTTGGAAGTAATAGCGAAGTTTTCTGGCGGCGATGAAAAGGGCATAGGTGAGCTTCTCTATTTTTAGGTATCTAGTTTCAGCTCCCATGAGACTTTGCTGACATAATACACTAGTTTTCTAACTTTGTCTTCTTCTTGGATAAGTACTACACTTACTGCTATTGGTGAGACAGATAGGTATACGATGAGTTCCTCGCCTGTGGCATGAACTATGAGCAAGAAAGGCGATCTGAGGTACTCCTTAAGCTTCTAAAATGCCATCTCGGATTCGTTTATCCATTCAAAGCTTTTGTTTTTTCTCAGGATCTTGAAGAATGGTAAACACTTATTAGATGATTTGGAGACGAATCTGTTAAGAACAGTTACTCGCCCATTTAACTGTTGCACCTTATATATGTTTCTAGGTGAGCTCATTGTAGAGCTTAAATCTTGTCAGGGTTTCCTTCTATCCCATGCTTAGTGATGAGAAAGCCAATGAATTTACCCAACGATACACCAAAAATGCATTTAGAAGGGTTTAACATCATACGATGCCTTTGCAAGATGCCAAATGTTTCAACTAAGTGAGCAATGTGATTAGTTTTTTTTAGACTCTTGACCAACATGTTGTCTACGTAGACCTCCATTGTCTTCCCTATCATCTCCTTGAACATCTTGTTCACCAATCTCTAATATGTCACCCCAGCATTCTTCAACCCAAAAAGCGTGACTTTGTAATAATATAGTCCTTTTTCTATGATAAATGAAGTCTTCTCCACGTTGGGCAGATGCGTCTTGATTTGGTGATATCCCGAGAAGGCGTCCATAAAACTGAAAAGCTCATGTTTAGAGGTTGCATCGACAATCAAATTAATCTTTGGCAAAGGAAAACCATCTTTTTCAAAGGCCTTGTAATTGCTATTGAGCACTTGGTTTCAAAGGAGATTTAGTCTTCATAACAAAGATGAAGCATTGTCTAGCAATCTTCTGGTCGCCTCTCACCTCGCCTATCCTTGTTAAAGTGAAAAACTTCATCATCAAGTGATAGGTCAATGTGATCACTTTGATTTTTTCAAGCGTTAGACGACCTAGGATCGCGTTGTAAGGTGACGGGTAGTCTATAACAATGAAGTCCTGCCATGTTATGGTATGGTGAGACTTTACTCCTAAAATCAAAGGTAACTTGATCCATCCAAGCGGATGTGTTGCACTTTCTCCAAATCTGACTAGGGGTGTGTAAAACAGGTGAAACCTATCTCGCCCAATCTTTGTATTGTCAAATGCCAAGATAAACATGATGTTAGTTGAACTCCCATTGTTGACCAAGATCCTCTGCACATTGGAACGACGATTGTAGCATATATGACTAATGTATTGCCATTGGGGAGATGTAAACCTCTCAAGTTATCGTTGGTGAAGGTAATAGGCTAGTGAGCTTTAGCTATAAGCGTGGAAAGGTTGTATAATTCTTCTTCAGCTCACCCATTACACTTCTGGCATGTCTCTTCTGAGATGAGCTTAAACATCCTCCTAATCCAAACCCTCCATGAATAGTTTGGATATCACCATTGTTGACCAAGATACTTTCTCAAATATCCTTTCTTAATCAGGTCGGCTATTTGTTCCTTAAGCTGGAACCAATCCTCGATGTTGTGTTCATCGTCCCTGTGAAACTCGCAATACTTGTTCTTGTTTCTCTTGTGGGGATTGGTCTTGATCTTCCCTGGCCACTTCACAAACTCTTCATTTTTTATCTCCATGAACACCTGGGCTATAGAAGTGTTAAGA
This sequence comes from Actinidia arguta var. hypoleuca, assembly GCA_030159115.1. NCBI lineage: Eukaryota > Viridiplantae > Streptophyta > Magnoliopsida > Ericales > Actinidiaceae > Actinidia > Actinidia arguta. The sequence goes on from BRYE01000024.1 coordinate 5,376,723, forward strand.
GGAGGTAAAACTCGATCAGGTCAGTGAGGTGGAGTGGGGGGGCACTTGTTATTGATCCGCCTTATAGTATCTTGATATGACCTTTTGCTCTTCACTTTTCCCTGTAATCAGCTCGCCTGGTGTCAGGCTCTTTTTTTTGTGATCATATTTTCCTTGCCTTTTACGCTTGGCCTCGTCCAATTCTTCTACACGATGTATTTATCGGCTTAGCTCTGGAGCGCCAATTGAGTATCTGGAACATTTTTGGAGATAGAATCAAATAGTGATCCTAGGTGATGTCCTTCCATCATCGCCATGATAACCACTTTATCACTAGGGTCCTCCACTTCCAACACAGTTTGGTTGAACAATTTGACATAGTCTTTCAGATTTTCCCCTTCTTTCTAGTGGATTGTGAAGAGGTGAGAAACATTCTTCTTCTTGACCCTACAACTCATTAAATTGGCGACAAAGAGTCTACTTAGGTCGCCAAATGAGTCTATGGTCATTGAAGTTAACTTTCTGAACCATGTTCTCGCCAAACCCTTCAAGGTTATCGAGAAGGCTTTGCATATCACCTCGTCCGAGTATCCCTAGAGAGTTATTAGGTTCCTATATGAGTCCAGGTGGTCCATTGGATTTGTCTTTCCTTTATACA
>BRYE01000024.1:5384859-5392359 GCA_030159115.1 Actinidia arguta var. hypoleuca
ATTTTTCTTCCTAACATTCGAACGCTAGTTTGTTCTTGATCTAGAGCGTTTGAACGCTCAGTCTATTATTTTCTTTTTTTTGATTTTTTTTCTCTCCTCTTTCTTCTCGAACTATTTTGGAGCCTTTGGAGTCCAAATTCTCGTGATGCTCGTTAGATGTAATTTTGCATAACATCATGAGATCTTTCCAATGGTGTATCTTGAATTCCATTCCAAGTTTCGAGTGATAACTTCCACAATCCCAGCAATAGTCCTTGATAAGCGTACTCGCACTCCGAATCACTTTTATGGCTCCAAATTCTCCTTTGTATCATCATTTATCTATAATAAACTCGAACATAACTTGAAGTACGAAACATGATAAAGAGACATAATTAACCTAATCTAGGGCCAATTTAAGTCAATTTAACAGCATTTGGGTTATAATTACGCAGTCCAATCACAGGACTTGTTCTCCAAACCCTTTCTGGTAAACATATAGAGTATGTCATATGCATTAGATTCAAAGCCACCAACAACGAAACCAAATATGAAGCTCTCCTCGCCGGATTAAAGGTTGCATCATAATTGGAAGTGGAATCCTTGGGCGCCTTTAGTGACTCTCAGCTTGTGGTAAATCAAGTGCAAGGGGATTACCTCACCAAGGATCTGTGAATGGTGGCCTATCTAGATGAAGTAAAGACTATGTCGACAAAGATCAAAGACTTCAAGATTCTCCAAATTCCCAGAGAGAAGAATAAGAAAGCCGATGACTTGGCTAACCTAGTCTCAGCCTTTAATTTCATCTCGAATAGGAGTATTCCCTTGGAATTCTTGCCAAGTCCTGGTATTGACATTGCCAAATCCATCTGTTAAGCAAAAGCAGGTTCAACATGGATGGACGATATTATTGCATACCTTTGGGATGGAACGCTGCCATCAAACAAGCTTTAAGCACGCCGAATCCAATACCGATCATCCAGATTTTACCTCATCCATGGAACTTTATACAGGAGGTCTTTCTCGGGGCCGCTCCTAACATATCTCTGACAAGAGGAAGCAGAATATGTACTGAAAAAAATTCATGAAGGCATCTATGGAAACCACTTAAGGGCGAGATCATTGGTTAGAAAAGTTGTTTGTCAAGGATATTTCTGGCCTCAAATGGAATGGGACGCGGTGACATACACCAAAAAATATGACAAGTGCCAAATGTTTGCTCTAGTGAGTCATCACCCTCCTACCGAGATGGTACCAATGACCAGTCCATGGCCATTTGCTCAATGGAGAATTGATATACTCAGATCTCTTCCTCAAGCTCCATTGTAGAGAAAGTTCTTGATTGTCGCCATAGATTATTTCACAAAGTGAATAGAAATAAAGCCTCTCGCCAAAATCACTGAGAGGAATGCCAAAAATTTTGTTTGGAAGAACATCGTCTATTGATTTTAAATTCCCAAGGTTATCATCTCAGACAATGCAAAGTAATTTGACAACGATCGATTCAGATTGTTCTACTCAGATCTCGCCATCTCCAACTATTTCTCCTTGCCTGGTCATCCTCAAGCAAATGGTCAAGTGAAAATCACCAACAGAACGATCCTTAGGAATCTAAAGTCAAGACTAGAAAAATTCAAGAGTGAATGGGCTGAAGATCTGGCGAGCATACTGTGGGCCTCCCACACTACGAGCAAAATCCCTACTAGCGAGACACCATACTTTATGGTCGATAAAACAGAATCAGTTATACCAGTGGAAATAAGAATGCCGAGTTTCAAGACCTTAAATTTCGACAAAGAAAATAATGAAACTAAGTTTCGGCTTAACTTTGATCTCCTTGATGAAAAGAAGGAGCGAGTTGCGGTATGTCAAGCAGGGTACAAGCAATAGGTTGCCAAGTACTACAACTAGAGAGTTAAACATAGATCTTTCCTACCCAGTGGCATAGTCTTGAGGAAGGTAACTCTGGCTACAAAAGAGCACAGCGCTGGGAAGCTTGGTCCTACCTAGGAAGGCCCCTACAAGGTTGTCAAAGTGTCCTGGCCAAGGCCTTATTGGCTAGAAGACATGATGGGAGGGCACTATCTCAACCATGGAATGCTGAACACTTGAAGAAATACAACCAATAGTCTTGTTGATCGCCATAAGGAGAAGATCGCCTATACAGCGTAGTATCACCAAAATCCTATGATCGCCTAGACAACGCAATGTCACAGTAGTATTGTTTTTGCCAGTCTTTACTATGTTTGTCAATTTCCATGTAGTAGTGATTATTTCAATAAAATTATGTTTCTCCAGTTGATCCCTATATGTTGCCAAAATGGATAAAATTGTCAATTTCTGTGATTATGGTTATTTTAATAAAATATTCAAATATCTCACCAAAAAAGTTGATTTTGCTGGAGTAAATTATGTCGCCAGTTTCAAGTCGCCATTAAAACGCCAATTTTGGATCAGTACCGCCAGCACCAAGATTGTCCTTATTGCTTATTTGAAAAACTTACAAAATATTCACCAAGACATCTTGATCACTAGAGATTAACTCACTCGATTACTTGTCACCTATTATACAAGCTCGCCAGTTAACCTACGTCACCCAAAAATTGAATTCGCCAATTTCTCCATTGTATTAGAAAACATCATTATACATTTGACGTCGCCTAAGTGGAGGTCGCCAAAGTTTTCCTCTTATCGCCAAATTAATATGCCGGGATTAAATGGGCTTTAGAATTTCGACAAGACATTATACTCACCTAGAAATTAATTAATATTCGCCAATTTTGTACCGCCATTTTTTAAGTTTAATTGCCATGGTTTAAGTCGACATTTGTCTAATCAAGGTAAATTGCATTTATTCTGATCGCTAGACGATTGTGTTCGCCAAGTTCATCTCGCCAATCTCATTAGATATGATGTCGCCAGTGTATACATAAAGAGAGTGTGAGAAGGAAACATGCAAAAAGAGGAGATTTTCATTCATTAACAAAATGGGAAGAAGTACAGCGCGTCTTTACAATGAAGAAAGAAAAATTATAAGTATTTAAGGAGAGAGGGGGATGGCATCACCCTTTTCCCCACCCTTTTTTTCCTGCTGCTCTTCCTCCTCTTTCTTCTCGGCCTCTTCTTCCTTCTTAATCAGATTGGCATCGATGCCCATGTCTTAGAGATCGATGCAGAGGTCGGGATGATGATGAGCAATTTTCCTTTTGCAAAAATAAAAGCCCTCGTCAAAATATTTTAAAGTCGAGAATTCAACAACTTCTTGAAAATCGTTTAAGGACTTAAACTCCTCAACTACTGACTTCTTGGCAAGAGCTTGTTGCTTCTTCAGTTAGGTCACCTCCGCCTCCAACCTTGCCATGACCTCGGTCTTCTCCTTGAGCTCCTCGGTGGCCTGCTGCTCTCGCTCACCGAACTCATCTGGAAGCCCTTCCAGCTCTATGGCCCGATTCTGAGCACGAACCATCTTTGTCTCAATTGACTCAACTCAAGTGAACTAGAATAAGGCCTCATTCCCTATGTCCCTGCTTTGTATGGCAAGGGAAGACCCGAGCACAACCGCTTGCTACAAATAAGTTTTTGTGAGTGCCTTGAATCAAAAAAGTACAAAACCAAGAGCCAAGAGTGAAACTGAATAGATACCTGGTCGACAATGTGGAAGAACTTTGTCACCACCTAATCCAATGAGAGTTTGTCCACCTTCTCCTTGTCAAAAAATATAATCACTCCCCCCAAGAAAAAGTAGACAGTACCATCCAATCTAAGCTCGGGGACAGCCCTGAATTTGACCAGGCCTCCGATCTAGAGCTCGATCTTGAGCTCAAACTATACGGTCCCAAACCTAAGACTGGGTCTCGGATTTTTTCCCCTAACAACCTTAACATTGTTAGATCAGTAAGGCGAGGTAAGACTCTCCTTATCTCCTTCCTGATTGTTCCTATATATTCTACCAAGCTATCTTGAGAATAGTCATCTCGGTGAGGTTCATCTCAGGAGTGATGAGACTCACCCTCGTCAGCCACAATTGGAGTTACACCGCCCATCAACGTATCCTCGCCATTCTCCCTGCTGATGGATGCCATTGAATCAATGTGGCGTCCTAAGCACCTGCAGAAATACTTAAACTCGAAAACCTCCTTAATTGTAAAGAGGTCTCCTTCCTCTAGTAAGTCTAACATATCTCTAAGTCTTTTCAGCTCGGCCGTAGGCAGGACATGCGATTTATTGTATCGCTTGCCTAAAAATGAAAGGACATTAATTAATCGCAAGCGATGAGCTACACTTGTCAATTAATGAAATGACTCAATAGGAAGGAACTGACCTGGGATGCCCCATGACCTCAGAACCTTGCAACCCCTTTTTCCCTAGATATCCTTGGGGCGAACTCCCAGTCGTCTCCCGAAATGAGGAAGAATTTCTTCTACCATCCATTAACGTTATTAGGATACCCCTCGAGCAGAGTCTTCGATGGCCTAGCCTTGAAGTATATCCATCCAAAGTCGGGCTTCTGATTCCTATATAGGGTAAACAAACTCCTAAACTCATTAAGGGAAAGGATAAATTTGTGAGCTCACCACACCACTGTCACATAAACGAGGCTTCTCCAAGCGTTAGGAACGAGCTGAGTAGGGAAGATATTGTAAAAATACAAAATTTTCCTAATTATGGGGTGGAAAGGAAAACGAAGACAGGCATGGAAGGGTGCCTCGTAAAGGGCCACCTCGCCTAGGCAAGTAGACACTATGGTCTCGTCCGTCTCAGGAAGCCTAATCTAAATGCTGGAAGGGAAATAAAATGATTCCCTAAGGTGATCCAGCTCGCTTTGGGACATGGTGTTAATCTCCTTCTCAATAGGAGGGAGAGCAGCAGCCGAAGGCCTAACCTTGGAAGCATCAGTCGAGGGTCTAACCTCGGGATTAGGGTGATCGTCCCTAGGGGACAAAGGAATCTAGTTAACCTCGTCGGCCATGTATGATTTCTCACATAAGTGATTAGATATCCAAGAAGCCAAGGAATTTTCTAAGTCTCCTACGTCGGTTCTATTGGACATACACTAAAACTATAAAATTGGAGACAGGTTAAACATTTGATACTTACTGGATTGAGAGCGAGGTAACTATCATGGGGTGACAAGGGCGAGGTGAAGGTCGGAACAAGGGCAGCAGTTCAACATCTAAAGCAAGAAGAGTACTAAGTGCTGGGGGAACCCCCTATTTATAGAAATGGGTTGAGTGCTGAGATCTATCTGTTCCAACGGCCAGGATCACGCAGCATTTCAAATACCAAGATCAAAACTGTCACTCTTGCCAAAATGTCATTCCGCCATTAATGCTTTCATCCACATGTCCGCCCCAAAGACATGCCATAATTAGGCGCCCATAACGTCAAACCGCATTCCTTGATTTACGACTTGACAATGCCAAGTGTTTCACCTCAGCATATCGAGTCAGGGGCAATTGATGAGGAATAAATTCTCCACTTCCTTATCCGACCAGAATTTCCTCACCTCGCCAATATTGAGTGGACGGGAAGAACCTTTACCTCCATCAGTGCTTACCTCGCCTATATCGATGAGATCGCCTATTTACATTTCACCTCGCCGTCCACTACGAAGATAGGATGACATCAAGACTCCATTCCAATGAGACTCCTTCTCCACTACGTTGCATATAAGTGCGGTTTATTCTCCAAATGGTATCTCCCTATTTTATCTTTGATATATTTGGGATCTTTTTCCATACTTAGGCATTCGAGGATCTCGCTGTAATCTTCTCGCACAACTCTCCATTCTCCATCTATAAAAAGGTCGCTCCCCAAACTAGAAAAAGGTACGACTTAACCCTTGCTTACTCATTTTGAGAGTTTTGGTACTTTTCTGTCTAGTTTTCTCACCTTGGTCTGATCTCCACGCCGTAGGAATTTTGAGTAGCCTCGTCCCAGCCGGTCACGTTTGTTCTCTTGCGCAGGTCGCCTAAGTCATTACTGAGATTCAGTACCGAGGTCACGAGTAATTCTGACTATTAGTTGCTCGCCTTCAGATTTCTACCACAACAATATCAATTATATTGAGTGGGTATATAAATATTGTATGTTATTTTTAGTTAAAAAAAAACTCATAAAGTTATGTTTTTAATTTATATAAATTAAATAGGTGAATGATCTAGATTTATTAGTGTTCTTGCTATTATTTTCAAACTTATGTAAATGATTATCATTTTTCTTTACTAGAATTTAGTTTTGTTTTTCAATTATCTTGGCATCCCTTGAGCATAATTTCTGGTTTCATCCCTTGAGCTGGTTAATTGTTTTAATGAAATTTATTTTTTATTTTTTTTATGGGAACTAATGAGGGATTGAAACAAGTTTAAAACTTTTTTCCAAAAGAACAAGTATATATAAGACTTTATTGGCCATCACAATTATGCGATAATTAATACGCAACAACCTTCTGTATTGCTCAATATAATTTTCTTCAATCAATAACATTATTGAACACTTGATGTTTAATTAGTTGCGGTGTGTATCATTATTCTCACGAATTGCATTATCTTAATTCAAAGTCAAATTAATCACCTATTATATATAAATCATCTTGTTCTTATGTTTCAAGTTTCTTTGTTCAACTCACATATTTGGTTAGGAATTTCAAAGAACAGAACATACAAGTAGGCTGGGCTGAGATGAAGCCCATAAGGGTTTTCATGTGATTGGCCTAGACTAAGGCTCAATTTAGCTATAGATTTTTTTGAGATAAAGTTCACAAGATTTTTGAATTTTTTCATTTTGACAATCCGTTTGAATATGTGAATTTTAAATACATAAATTTAAAATCCTGAAAGTTGTATTTGGATTAAGGATTTAGTTAGGAAAAAGAAAATAAAAAAGTTAGACGATTCAATCGTTCGTGACTATTGGATTCCTTATATTTACCTTTTTCTTTTTTTTTTTCCTCACTAAATCGTTGATCCAAACACAGTCTAAAAATTTTAAATCATGGATTTCAAATCCTCCAATTGATATATTTTTTTTTTTAAAAGATTTCAATTACATGGATTTCAATTAACGCCTATTTTGAAGAGAGAGAGAGAGAGAGAGAGAGAGAGAGAGAGAGAGAGAGGGCGGGGGGGTGAGAGAGAAGATGAGGGTAACTTTTGAGGCGAAGTTGAGATAAGTTAATTGAAAACTATTATGGAGTTATTGAAATCTCTTCATTTTGCTCTTGAAATTTAAAGCATGATTTTCTTATATTTCAAATCATTTGGCTTATTCGTCATCCAAACATGCCCAATAGATTTGGTATAAGAATTTGAAATCCTTATATTTCAAATCCACATGTCCAAACAAAACCTTAGAGAACTTTTTTAACTGTTTGATAAAAAATTTATACTTTTTAAGTTCCTTTCGACGAGACGTACTTGAAATATAAAAACTTCCCTTTAAGTTGGGAAAAGTTAGCTAGAGACAATAAAATTATTTTTACTCAATAAATTAGCTAAGTTTTTAGTCTTTAATGGATTTTTT
>BRYE01000024.1:5422359-5437359 GCA_030159115.1 Actinidia arguta var. hypoleuca
CATGGTAATCATTACAAATTGGTGGTAAATCACAATCCAAAAGTCATCAGGATATAAATTGTCCTTAAATTCAGAGACGTCAATTTTTAACCCAAATTTCCAATAAGAATCACGGTTGTTTGGGATAACTCTTTGTTCCAAATTCTGTAATCTTTGGTACATCAGACTAGTGTAGTTATGGGGTAAGAAACCCCCCTCATGTGCTTTTTTAATTTTTTCCACGAACAAATCTTCTATTTTTCTTGCCGATTTCTAGTGAGTTTGGTTTGCTACCACCATGTCGCAGCCCTGCCTCAGAATCTGGTAGCCACCAAAGGCACCCGCTTCTCCTCGGGTACTTCGTTAAACTCCAAAATGTTCTCCACAACATTGACCCAGTCCAAGAAATCCTCTGCCGCCAACCCTCCATGGAATTCTGGTATGTCTATCTTCAACCCAGCCTCTCAATGAGAATCACGGTTGTTTAGGATAAATCCCTGTTGCCTCTTTTCCCTTGGCAGATGAACACCAAAAGGATTGAAGACCTCATCATCAGAAACCTCTTTCTCTTAAGCACGTTTTCTTGGACGATGGTGGGGCTGGCGTCCAACTTGCAAGGTAGTAAATTGAGCCAGCATAGTCTCTTGTTGTTGCTCTAATCGCTGCTCCAATAGTTGGATCCTCTCCTCAGTGGTAGCATTGCGTCCAACATCATCACGATTGTAAACATCCACGAGGTTAGCCATACGAGCACCTCCTCCTCGACCTTAATTTGCAGCCCCACCGCGAACTATGATCGGCTCGGATACCAACTGATTTAGGAATAACGTGATGGGTGAGAGATAATTCAAGCAAACACATACAACACAAGAAGATAAACTAATTCTCTGAAATATTCTGTAATATTATTAATCAAAAACTACTTAGGACGAAGGTCCTTACAATACTTATAAATCCAAAAACCCTAATTACCAAAATTAAACCCGAAAATTAAAAAATTAAGAAAATTACCACACACAAAAAAATTAAATTAAGACCAAATCTAGAATCTAGACAACTAAAGAAACATACCCCAAAAAACCTAGACTAAATCGAAATTATATGGACTAATTTATTAAGGAAACAAATCTATGATGTTTTCGAAACCTAAACAGTGGAATTTGCCCAAAATCCGACGTACGTCAGAGCAAAGCTGTGAGTATTGCTCGTTGGGCCGTTTTCCATTAGAATATGGTCTTCCAACCCAAGTTTTATGAAACTCCGAATATGAATGAGACCGATCTACATCATAAACTCTTTACCCTCCTCACTTTGAGAGATAAACAAATTCTGTAAAAGCTCTGGGACATAAGGGATTGCAAGTAATACTTTACTTCCGTAGCAACAGAAGGTTGGAGGTTCATGTTGGAATTTTCTTGCATCGTGGAAATAGCAGTGTACTCCGATTTGCTTCAAATTCAGAGGAACATAGATCTATGGAAAAAGAATAAGAATGAACATGCAAAGTTCAACAAATGACAACATATACATAAATTAATGTTCATAAGGCCATCGGTTGTATTAGAGGTAGGTTTTACATTGTGGTTTGATAAAGTTACCTGTGATTGGTGTTGTGGTAAAAATCTGGGAGGGTAACTAACAGTCAGAATTGCTCTTCAGCCTTGGCACTGGACCTCGACAAGTACTTGGGAGACCTGCGGATCAATGAACAAACGTGATCTGCCGGGGTGAGGCCGATCAAAATCCCTCCGGCGTGTGAATCAGACCAAGGCGATCAGAAGATAATTATAGGCAATGTAGGCGAGCACAATAATAAATGTGTTTGTGGTGCCTGTGTTAAGCGTACCTTTTTGTTATGGGAGAGCGGCCTTTTATATAGACGGAGTAATGAGCCGTGTCAGTGGATCACGACAAGTTCCTCGGAAGGATAAGTATGGGAGGATATCCCAATAATCCGGAGATAACATGAGGATGCCATCTGGTGAGTAGTCCGTATTTTTAGGTTTTGTGAGGGAGATGGAGTCTATCGGAGATAGTTCCCTTGTAGAGGTGGAATTCTCAAGGAGGTGGATTCTGATCAAGTAGAGAAATGATGGAGAACAATTCTTATGATAACATACTTTTGTTGGGGATGGAGTCCTTTTGAGGAATAAGTCTTCATGGAGACGTCTTTGCCTCGAGCGAGACAAACCACCTCGCCCGATGGCGATCTAGAGGAACTGTTTGTATAGGCGAAGTGGGGTTAAGTTTTTCAACAATGCGAGACGACTAGGAAAGCTGGTGTTATCAACCCTTGGGCGATGTGAGCCACTTGGATTATTTAAACCAAAGAGTTGGCGTGTATTTTTCCCACATTAGTAGCCCCCTACTCAAAGTGCCGAGATATTCGGGGTCTTTGAGTAGATGCATTAAGTGTTAGTCATGGAACCACGTAGGCACGCCTTAATTACGCCCCTCTCCTGTTAGAACACGTGAGTGAGGGCATTAACTCCTACAATAAAGTTTGGGCAAAACGGTGGCGCATTAATAATGAATTTTGATGGGATAGGCGGTTATGAGCTCAAATTTCAAAAGGCCACATAATCTGGGATGTTGAAGCAGATGGATCTCAGCCATAGGTATCTCTTATATATAGGGGGTCCCACCCATTCATTTATACTTTTCTACTTCTGTTGCCAAATTGCTGCTCTCGTTAAGAATTTCTCCTCGCCCTAATTTGTGGTCGCCTTTCTCGCTCTGATTTTCTTCTCGCCCCTGTTTGTGGTTACCTTCCCTTTCCTAGCACAGTAAGTACCTTGACTAAGTCCTCATTCTCATTCTTGTAGTTTTATGTCCTATAGGCCTGAGGTTAGCCCATCAGACTTGGAGTCCTTGCCTTCTTAGATATCCGACCACCTAGGAGAAGGATCGTCATATATAACTGACGAAGTAAAACAATCTCCTAGGTCGCCTATGGAAGAACCATCAGCCCCTGAGGTCGCCTCCTAGGTGATATTCATCCCTCAGTAGAAAAAGATCATAATATTATGACTCTCGAGGAGCTAGACTTGCTCAGGGAGACTTATTCCTTCTCTCAGGGAGTACAAATTAGACTTCCTGAGGAGAACAAAACCATACTTTCAACTTGCCCTGGCGAGGTGGCTTTTTACGAGGCCTCCTTTCCCGCGGGCCTTCGCTTTCCTATTCATCCTACTGTTAGATTAATTCTAATGTTTTACAATATTTGCTCGGCCTAGCTCATCCCCAACGCGTGGCGAAGTATCGCCGGCGCCATGGCATTGTGGCGAGCATATAAATATTCGATGACCCTTTTTCGAGTTTAGGAACATATTTTCTCTCAATAATAACCCTAAATCAGATCAAGGGTGGCTGTATTTTAAGGCGAGGTACAAGAAAACCATCCTCGGAGGATACCCCAACAATGTGAAGGGGTGAAAGAGCAAATACTTCTTCGCCTCCAGGGATAGTTGGGAGCTTCATGATGATTCACCTCGAGAAAGAGTGCCAAGGGTCCCGAGATCGTGGAATATTGCAGGTCAGTTTTAATTTCTTTAGAAATCTCAATTTATTTATTAATAAAATTTGAACTAATATTCTATGGTATCTTTTAGATAAATGCTGCAATGATCCACCCAAACTGCTCAGGTATGAGCAAGAGTTTTTCGACAAGATTTCAAAATCGGTGGCGGAATGTGGGCGCTTTTTTGTCCCCATGCTTCTCAAATTGAAGTCATTTCGTCGAGTTTTCTGCTTTCCCGAACCTATGGCATCTGGGACTAGGGTGCGAGGAGCCACATAGACACACGCCATCAATGTCGTTGGGTGAAGCGGGTGAGTCCCGCCCTTCTCGCGGTGAATACATCCAGTAAGACAGCCATTCCCGAGATGAACCAATAGAATATCTAGGGACCCTTAGGAAGGAACTGAAGAGGATTCTACCTCATATCCTCGACCTGACTTTGTTAAGATGGTCGGGGAGAAAAGTTTGAGATCCCCTTTTAGAATTTTTTCCGTCTATCTCGGGATCAAGCTCGGACGCGACATCAGAATCCTGGTTGGATTCTGGGCTACCTCTCGAGCTTAAATCGGATGGTATAAATTCTTGTCTATTCTTGTCGTTTATTTTTTCATATCTGACATTTGTGCCTTATTTTGTAGCTATGTGAGGGGATTAGCCTGAAAAAACTTGGCGAGAAGGTGAAGAAGACTAAGGGCGAAAGCTCGGCCAAAAAATTCATTCTCGTTAAGGGAGTGGTAATTGGCGAGAAATGTCCTTTGGACGAACCTTCTATCTTGCCAAGTAAGAAGGCTAAATCTCGCCAAAGGGAAGGAGGAGCCCGCCATCGCCCTTGAACCCAAAAAGAAAATGTCTAGTCCTACTGATCGTCCGAGGGCCACTACCTTTTCGAGGCCCGGGGAAGGGAGCTCGCCCTCATTGGGGATTATCCTCGATCCTAGGGCTTCCATTCTAGGGAGCCCTTCTATAGCTGAGAAGATCCTCCGAGGAGTGATCCCTCCTTTGGACCAAGAAAAGGTGGGGTAGCTGTCTTTGGACCAGATTGCCTCCACATTTTTTCATGCCCTTGGCCAGGTATTATCTCGATACTACCTCGACTCATTATTTTATCCTTGTTAAATGTGCTCAGGTTGATCTATAAAGATTTGTTTGTAGCAGGCGCTCGTGCTCGGATCTTCTTTGGCGGTCAAGCAGGGAAACTGTTGAAGAGGCATCCCTTCAACAAAGGCGAGCCGCCTCTTTGGATAGTGAAGTCTCCCGCCTCCAAAAATTATCTGGAGACCTGGAGCAGCAATTGGCTGAAGCCCGAGCGAAGGAGCAACAAACCGGCGAAGAGTTTGCCAAATTAAAAGATGAAAGAGATACCCTCGCCGACAGTTTGGAGGAGGCTGGGATTTTGGTGGCAGAGTTGAGGGAGATGCTGGGCCAATCCAAAAAATTAGCTGTCGAGGAGTTTAAATCTTCGTCGGATTTCTTCGGGGCTGTTGAAGATGCTGCCTCAAAGTATTTCGGCAAAAGATTTAACTTCTGTAAGCGACAGCTTCGTCGCCATCATCTTGACCTTACCATCAACTTGGAAGAAATAGGTCTCGTTATGACCAGCTCGCCGAGGAGGACGAGGATGAAGGGGAGGGGGTAGACGAGGAAACTGTTGAAAAAGGCAATGCAAACCCTCCTCCCTTGTAATTTTTTTTTTTTTTGCGATGTGTAATTGTACTTGAACTAAATGATCATTTTAGTTGTGAAAATTTTGTTCGCACTGGCGTAAATTGCTTGACATCCTTAATTACAATGCCTTCTTTTAATTTGAATTGCATGGCGATCAAGATGCCTTGACCGTTTTAAAATGGACTGACGATCTGGAATTTTCAATTTTCAACTTGGCGACCAAGATACCTCTGTCGTTTTAAAATGAGCTGGCGATTAAGATCTTGGCGACTTCCAAGATGGTGATCAAGATACCTCCGTCGTTTTACAACGAATTGGCGATCTTGAATACAACGGTCAAGATGCCTCCGTTGTTTTATAATGAGCTGACGATCAAGATCTTGACGATTTTCAAGATGGCGATCAAGATGCTTCCGTCGTTTTATAACGAATTGGCGATCTAGAATACAACGATCAAGATGCCTCCGTCATTTTATAACTAGCTGGCGATCAAGATCTTGGCGACTTTCAAGATGGCGATCAAGATGCATCCGTCATTTTATAACGAGCTGGCGTTCTTGAATACAACGATTAAAATGCCTCCATCGTTTTATAATGCGCTGGCGATCAAGATCTTGGCGACTTTCAAGATGGCCATCAAGATGCCTCCGTCGTTTTATAACGAACTGGTGATCTTGAGATGCCTCTGTTGTTTTATAACGAGCTGGCGATCTTGAATACAGCGATCAAGATACCTCCGTCGTTTTATAACGAGCTGGAAATCAAGATCTTGGCGACTTTCAAAATGACAATCAAGATGCCTTCGTCGTTTTATAATGAACTGGCGATCTTGAATACAACGATCAAGATGCCTCTGTCGTTTTGAAATGAGCTGGCGATCAAGATCTTGGCGACTCTCATCCTACAATTGGGGATACACCGACAAACAAGGAAGATTAAAATAAATTGGAGAAATTTTATTAGAATAAACTGGCAATGATTACAACTGTATTGCCCAGGCGAGCTGACTTTCAAGGCTACTGGATATGTCACTGGTAATACTTTTTCAGATGCTCGGCGTTCCAAGGATGGGGGAGTGCTTTTCTATTTATGTCTTTAAGCCAATAAGTCCCCGATCTAGATACCTTGATGATCTTATAGGGGTCTTTCCATGTTGGGCCTATCTTTTATGCGTTTGGCTCTTTAGTAGATAGGGTAACCTTTCTTAAGACTAGGTCGCTCGGTAGGAATGACCTGTATTTGACTCTCTGATTATAATATTTGGCGATTTGGTATTTATAAGTTGCTTGGTGTATGCTTGCTTGCCAGCTCTCGTTTTTCATCGAGAAGGTCGAGGTTGAGTCTCAGCTCCCCTTCATTATTATCTTTGTCAAAATTTGAGGTCCTAAAACTAGGCATTCCGATCTCAACGGGTATCACCAATTCTGTTCCGTAGACCATGGAGTAAGGTGTCTCGCCAGTAAGAATCCTGCTAGTTGTATGATATGGCCAAAGTATGCTCGGCAGGTCTTCTACCCATTCACCTTTTGACTTCACTAGTCTTATCTTTAGATTCCTTAGGATGGTTCTGTTAGTAACTTCGACCTGGCCGTTGGCTTGGGGATGACAAGGAGAGGAGAAATGATGTGATATGACGAGATTCGAACAAAATTGTCTAAACCCATCATTATCGAATTGCCTAGCATTATCCGAGATGAGAACCTTGGGAATTCCAAATCGACAGATAATATTTTTTTACACAAAATTCCTTGTATTCTTCTCGGTGATTTTGGAGAGTGGTTTTGCTTCTACCCACTTGGTGAAGTAATCAATGGCGACGATCAAAAATTTTTTTTGTAACGGAGCTTTAGGCAAATGTCCCAGTATGTCAATCCCCCATTAGACAAATGGCCATGGGATGGTTATTGGCACCATCTCAATATGGGAGAGGTGTCTTACTGGTGCAAATCGTTGGCACTTGTCACATTCTCTGGTGTATGTTATTGCATCACGTTCCATCTAAGGCCAGAAGTAGCCTTGCCGAATTGCTTTTCCTACTAGCGACCTTGCCCCCGAATGATTTCCGCAGATGCCTTCATGAATCTCTCTCATCACATAATCGGCTTCGTCAAGTCGGAGACATCTTAGGAGAATACCTGAAAAAGATCGTTTGTATAAAATTTCATGAAAAGGCAGAACCTCACAGATCTGTACCGAATCTGACGAGTTTGAAGTTTATCTGTTGATAGCGTGCCATGCTGGAGGTAGGCGATGATCTCATCCATCTATTGGGTTTGTTTTTGTTGGATAGACAGGTTTGGTGATCTTAATACTTGGATTGGACAGGAATTTCAGAGGTATATTTCTGTCTGATACGAAATCGAAAGTGGAAGCAAGATTGGCGAGGGTGTCAGCTTTTTTGTTCTCCTCTCTGGGGATCTGTCGAATGGTAAAGTTATTAATTTTTTGAGTCATGCTTTTGACTTCATCTAAATAAGCTGTCATCCGAGCGTCCCTAGCGAGATAGTCTCCCTGGACTTGGTTTGCCACAAAGTCGGCTAAGGCTTGGGCTTTTATTGCCGTTCTTGTTTGTAGTCAATATGAAATTTTCTCAACTCGATAGACCATTTTAGAAGTCTTCCCCAGGTGTCTGGTCGTTGGAGAATTTGCTTTAGTGGTTGGTCAGTCAGCACGATGATTGAATGGACTTGAAAATAATGGCGAAGTTTTCTGGCGGCGATCAGAAGAGCATAGGCAATCTTTTCTATCTTTACGTATCTATTCTCATCACCTATCAAGACCTTACTAACATAATATACCAGTTTTTGAACTCGATTTTCTTCACGAATAAGCACAACACTTACTGTAGTTGGCGAGATAGACAGGTACACAAACAACTCTTCACCCGTGGTCGGCACTATAAGCAAATGAGGCGATCCCAGGTACTTTTTGAGCTGTTGGAATGCTCTTTTCAATTCTTCAGTCCATTTGAAACTTTGATTTTTTCTTAGAACTTTGAAGAATGGCAAGCATCTGTCAGCTGATTTAGAAACAAATCGGTTGAGGGCGGCAATTCATCCAGTTAGCTGCTGAACTTCATGGATATTTCTGAGCGAGCTCATTTTGAGTAAAGCCTGGATCTGATCCGAATTTTCTTCAATCCCTCATTTGGTTACCAAAAATCCTAGGAACTTTTCGGATGATACGCCTAAAATGCACTTGGAAGGATTTAGCATCATCCGGTGTTTTCTCAGAATATCGAAAGTCTCTTCAAGGTGGGCGATGTGGTTTGCTGCTTCGACACTCTTGACGAGCATGTCATCTATGTATACTTCCATGGCCTTTCAATTCAGCTCTTTGAACATCTTGTTTACTAATCTTTGGTATGTTGCCCCATCATTTTTCAGACCAAACGGCATGACCTTGTAGCAGTACAATCCTCATTCCGTGATAAATGAAGTATTCTCTACGACGGGGAAAACATCTTGATCTGGTGATATCCCAAGAAGGCATCCATAAAGCTATGAAGCTCATGCTTGGACGTGGCGTCAACTATTAAATCAATTTTTGGCAAAGAAAAACTATCTTTTGGGCACGCCTTATTGAGATCAGTGAAATCAACGCTTACTTTCCACTTTCCCCCTTTTTAAGGGGTGACGACAACATTTGCTAGCCATTCTGGGTAATAGGCTTCTTTGATGACATTGGCTTTGACGAGTTTGGTCACTTCCTCTTCAATAACTTTTAATTGCTCGGGGACGAATTTCTTTCTCCTCTGGAGAACTGGAGGATGTCTGGGATTTGTATATAATTTATGCATGGCGACTTGGGGATCAATGCCCTGGACGTCGCCCTATGACCAGGCAAAAATGTCAAAATTTCTTTTCAAAAATTCCACTAAAGCATAACGTAATTCGTTAGTAAGTTCAGTTCCGATCATAACGTGACGATCAGGATATCTTGGGTGTATGGAAATCGAAGTAGTTTATTCGAGGAGTTTGGTATTTTCAGTTTCTCGGGGATCCAGCAAGACAACCTATTCCACCTCGTCCCTCAGAGGTTCCATCTCGCCATCGTCGATCGGTAATTGCTATTGGGTATTTGGGGCTAGGGAGATTTCAATCTTCATAGCTGAAATGAAATATTGCCTGACCACTTTCTGATCGCCTCTTACTTCGTCCACCCCCGTTGAAGTGGGAAACTTCATTTTTAGGTGGTAGGTTGAGGTGATCGCCTTAGTCTCGCCTAGAGTTAGGCGACCTAAAATCACGTTGTAGGGGGAAGAATAATCTACCACGATGAAGTCTTGCCAAACGATGGTTTGGCGAGGCTCTATTCTTAGGGTTACTAGCAACTTAATCTATCTGAGCGGATGAGTCACATTTCCTCCAAAGCCCACCAAGGGCATAAGGAAGGGGTGCAGTTTATCGAGTTCTATCTTCATCTTTTCAAATGCCGAGATGAATAGGATATCAGCTGAACTACCATTGTCAACCAAGATTTTTTGAACGTTGAAATTGGCAATGATGGCTGAAATAACCAAGACATCGTCATGAGGTAAATGCAGACCTTTTAAATCATCATTGTTGAAGGTGATCGGCGGGTGAACATCAGTCATTGGTGAGGAGAGGGTATATACTTCTTCAATCACCCTACTTGCACTTCTGGCATGCCTTTTTCTAGATGAATTCGAATTTCTCCTGGATCCAAATCCGCCATGGATCACTTGTATATCTCCAGCAGTAGGTCGGTTGTCGCCATATCTTCTTTCTGGTTAATTGGGTGATGGGCGATCACTGACATACTTTCTCAGATATCCTCGTTTGATAAGGTTGGCATTTGTTCCTTCAGATGAAAACAGTCTTCTGTGTTATGGCCATGGTCTCGGTAAAACTCGCAATACTTGTTCTTGTTTCTCTTTAGGGGATTAGTTTTGATTTTCGAAGGCCAATTGACGAATTCTTCGTGCTTAATTTCTGTAAGAACTTGGGCAATCGGAGCGTTGAGAGGAGTAACACCAATTATGTGCAGCGAGGTGGGGTACAAGCTTGCCTTTCGTTGGTCCGTCTTGAGTCTCGATTGGGCTTCTTGTTCCTCGGTTCGTCGTCCCTGTAATCAGATCGCCTTGTATCAGGCTCTTTTCTTTTATGATCATCTTTTTCTCTTCGCTTTCATTTGGCCTCGGTCAATTCTTTCCAGGCGATGTACTTATCAGCTTTACTTTGGAGAACGGAGAACGGACAACGTTTCTAGAACATTTTTGGACAGGGAGTTGAACAAGGGACCAGGGCAAAGTCCCTCCATCATTGCCATGACAACTACTTTGTCACTGGGATCTTCAACTTCCAATATGGCCTGGTTAAACTGTTTCACATAATTCTTCAAGTTCTCCGTTTTCTTCTGGTGAATGGTGAAAAGATGGGACACATTTTTCTGCCTGATCTTGCAGCTCATGAAATTGGCGACGAAGAGCCTACTCAGATCGCCAAAGGAATCAATGGTTTTAGGAGGTAATTTCTGAAACCACGACCTTGCCGAACTCTTAAGTGTAGCGGAAAAAGCCTTACACATGATTTCGTCTGAGTACCCATAGAGATACATCAAATTCTTATATGAATTCAGGTGATCCATTGGGTCTGTTTTTCTTTCGTAGACCCCGAGCTGAGTAGGTAATTTGAATCTGGACGACACCTTGGCTCTCATTATTTTTTGAATGAAGGGTGGCTCAGTTTGTCTAATCAAAGCGTCTACAGTCATTGGAGCACTGTTCCCCGTGTTGATGGCATCTAGGCGAGCGTCTAGATCCCTGATCTTCTGAGACATGGAATTGTCTTGGCGCCTGAGTAACTGATCGACCCGACGAGGAGACCTACCTCGCCTCACTTCCTCGCCTTCCAGCCCTAGAGTTTTGCTGGATGATCGCGATTCTAGTGAAGAGTAGCTCCTTTCTCGTTGGGGCCGGGGACTAGGAGAACGACGACGCCTATCTCGTCTTGTACTACGGTGGCTTTGGGATTCATTATTACCCGATAGATGAGAACGAAGAGGAGGCGCCGGATGAGGAGGAGGAGGAGGTGGCGGCAGGTTATTTGCGGTAAGGTGCTGTATTAAGAGTGCATTATTTTCGTTCATGATTCTCATCTGTTCGGCCATACCGTGTATCTCACGATGAAGGCCCTCTAGATTTGGAGTTTGGCTGGTGTTGGCCATTGGACGAGCTCTATTATCTAAAGGGCTTCTAGTGCTTGGTTTGGATAATAATCGGTTGCGTAGGTGCATAGGATAAAGAGAACTATCGTTCCTACAGACGGCGCCAAACTGTTGTGATAAAAATCTGGGAGAGCAATCAACAGTCATAATTGCTCCTCGGCCTAGGCACTGGATCTCAGCAAGTATTTGGGTGACCTGCGTAGTAATGAACAAACGTGATCGGCCGGAGTGAGGCCGCTCAAAACTCCTTCGGCGTGTGAATTAGACCAAGGCCATCAAGAGATAATTATAGGCAATGTGGGCGAGTACAATAATAAATGTGTTTGTGGTGCCTGTGTTGAGCGTACCTTTTTGTTATGGGAGAGCGGCCTTTATTTAGACGGAGTAATGAGCCGTGTCAGTGGATCACGGCGAGTTCCTCGAAAGGATAAGTATGAGAGGATATCCCAATAATCCGGAGATAACATGAGGATGCCATCTGGTGAGCTGTCCATATTTTTAGGTGTTGTGAGGGAGATGGAGTCTATTTGAGATAGTTCCCTTGTAGAGGTGGAATTCTCAAGGAGGTGGATTCTGATCAAGTAGAGGAATGATGGAGAAAGAGTCTTATGATAACAGACTTCTGTCGGGGATGGAGTCCTTTTGAGGAATAAGTCTTCATGGAGACGTCTTTGCCTTGGGCGAGACAAACCATCTTGCCCGATGGCGATCTGGAGGAACTGTTTGTATAGGTGAAGTGGGGTTAAGTTTTTCAACAATACTAGGCGACCAGGAAAGCTGGTGTTGTCAACCCTTGGGCGATGTGAGCCACTTGAATTATTTAAACCAAAGAGATGGCGTGTATTTTTTCCACATCAATTGGAATTGCTGTAAGAGATGATCTTTCATCACAATCTCTGCCCTCTGAAGTGATTAGACTGCTCCGCTTCAATCTCCTTTTGTGAGAAAATCACAATCTC
This sequence comes from Actinidia arguta var. hypoleuca, assembly GCA_030159115.1. NCBI lineage: Eukaryota > Viridiplantae > Streptophyta > Magnoliopsida > Ericales > Actinidiaceae > Actinidia > Actinidia arguta. Next base: position 5,434,672 of record BRYE01000024.1, read on the forward strand.
TGCCCTCTGAAGTGATTAGAGTGCTCCGCTTCAATCTCCTTTTGTGAGAAACACATTTTGAATGCATTGTCTTTTTACTTCTGCAGTCATTCTAGCATATCGGTTCCTCCTACACTTCCGCTAATAAGATTGAGATTCTGTTTCACCTACACAAATCCCAAACAGATAGACTGTTTATTAAATGAAATGCCACGAGGATACATTTTTTTTAATGAAATTGAGTTTCATACCAAGGAACAAACCTTCTCTTGCTCACATTTTTTATCTGCCTTCTGTAAGATGCTCCGGTTGAATTTCTCTGCATGGGTTGTATGCACGGGAAAAGGAAGGAGCCATGTTAAGAAAGCCCCAAGTTACTAGTGCGGATACAACATTTATCATGGGCTAAGTGTCCTGTAAGAATAAAATTGTGAAATGTGCGCATCAATAAATTCTACAATTTATGATTCAACAAATAAGATTTCATCAAAATGTTAATACGTAAAGCGGAGGATTTTAACCTATGTCTGCAACGAAATTGATGATGCTAAGTTGCGAACTCTAGCTTTGTTATAAAAATTACTCTGCCACTATACTTTTGGCTTCCTACATTTATCCTTTTCTTTTCTATTGTTTTTCTTTTTTCGTGGAGTATTTGAAGTCAATATTGGAGTGAGAATATTGTCTCCATGTTAAATTTCATGGATGAGGGAGGGGTGTTTTTGAAGCTAAAGATGGAGAATATGCTTGTGGGTCTAGATTTTAAAAGTTGTAGATACCAGTTGGATGTCTTTGGAGATTTTGTGTATCAAATTATTCTTTTTTTTGATCATATATTTGTGTTAAAATTGACAATGTAGAAAAAAAAATAAACATAACAAAGGGATTAAATGAAGAAAATAGATCGTGCTAAAACAACCAAACCAGAAGACATGAATGCAATTTTCTAGAAGCAACTACAAAGAGAACATAAGAGTTTATTTTTTAATGAAATTACAAGGGAAAAATGTGGGCAAAAATTATAAGGATGGTTGGGATAAAATGAAGCGCTTCCCTCGCACTTATGGGAACGATGGAAGCTGTGAATGCAGAGAATTACATATCCAAAAAGAAAGAAAAAAAGAAGCAAAGGGAACTATATGGCTAGCAAAGTAACATAAAATTTGAAATCCTAATGCTAAAAAGACACAATTCGTCTACAAACAATTTGACACATTTGTTAATATATCAACATTTGAATCCAGCAAGTAAACTACCTTAGACACTTGCCACATAAGAATTTCTTCCAAATTCTAAGCAATAACCCCCACGCTCTTCATTTTGTAACTCTCTATATCAGGACCTCTAATTCCATGCTTTGTTTAATCTATATTGGGCATTGTCTCTCCAAGGCTTCTTTCAAACCAAGGTAGATGGCGGAACGAATGCTTCCTAAAACAGAGAAGGAAGCTGGATTGTGCTTTGAATAAATAGAACGGAGGAGATGACGATGACAGGTATATCATCGCCTGCATTCATTGAAGCCTTGAAGCCAAAAGGAAATCAAATAATTCAAAGCCTTCCATTTTAAAAAAGAGCAAATGATGTATATCACAAAAAAGATTTCAAGAGAATTTTTGTAATTCTGAGGTGTATGCCTCATGTTTCAAAATAAAACATACTTACTTTTTTCTTAAGTTTGGATTTTTTTAAAGGTTTCTAATATTCATAGTTCCTTCTTAGTCTTGTTGCTGCAGAATATATGGATGACCTTTGTTTCAATTGACTGCTTGAGGCCAAGTTTTCCTCCAAGAAACAGAGTATTCACAGTGCTGAGGTTTGTTGTGTCAAGGAACTTCGAACAAGGCCAGCCAAATACAGAAAGACCTCGTAAAAAAAAATTATTTCCAATTTAAAATGGCAATCCAGAGAATACTCATTGCTTTAAGCATCATTCACAGCGTTCAAAAGTAAAAATACAAGCTTGATTCTAATCAACCCATGTTGGACGTGCGAAAAAACCAACAGAAAATCAGTCAACTTTATAACGCACAGTAAACATTTCATTTGTATCTTATTGGATTTGCAAAATAAAATACAAGTCCTTTCCATAAGATGAACAAACAAGATCATAAACAAATGCACCTCTATTTTATTCCAAATTTAAGACTGAATCCTTATTTTCGAAAAATGAAAATACAATTTTAACTACCCTCTGAACTTCCTTCGTTGCTCTTTGATTGATATATTATATTGCTGGGTCGTGTCTTGGTTGGTTTTTCAGAATTGATTGTAGCATTTGGGATCCAAATCACTTGATTCCTTGATCACTGATTCTGGGGGAGATGGGGATGAGAAGAAATCCATAGTAGACAAATAAGGTGGCTGACGAGAAGTTTTCGATGGCTTGATGCTGTTCGGTCGTGCCTGTAAGATAGCAACAATGAGAATGACCTCGCCAAGTTGTTCCGTGATGGCTCTCCGACGGTTATGTTAATTGATACGTTAGTGATTGAAAAAGAAGAGAAAGAAGAAAGAGTAAGATAAGAGTTCTTGACTCTAGTCTTCCAAAAAGAAAGTCATGAGAGAGAATCAGTATTGTTTACTTGTAAGAGAGGGTATGTTCTTTTATAACGTAGCTCGCTCGGCACGTGTGAGGACTCACCTCGTCGACTGTTATGTCAATGAGTAGGCGGTTGACTTAATCATGTCCCTAGGGTGTAGTTGGTA
>BRYE01000024.1:5487359-5489859 GCA_030159115.1 Actinidia arguta var. hypoleuca
GTAACACGAGTATGTTGTTGCATTTAAATTTGGATAAGTGTAACATGGATGTGTGATTGAACTTGTGAAAAATGTAAGGTTTATGTGTGCATGGAAAATTTGAAAATTGTTTTGGAAAAAAAAAGTTCTAGATGGCAACAATACAGAGGGAATGTCATAGCCCACGGTGAAAGTCCAAAAAGTTGACAAAATGAAAGTCCTAGATGGCAACAATAGGGAGTGAATGTCATAGACCACGATGAAAGTCCGAGAAGTTGACAAAATGAAAGTTTAGATAGCAACGATACGGAGGGAATGTCATAGCCCACGGTCAATCTGATTAAAGTTTACTTGATTGTGGTTAGCTCAGGAGCGGCCAGGGAGACAACAAATCTATGGTGTCGAGCAAGCGAAGGGTATCACCACGCCGAGCTCAGTCTAGCGTGGACCTTCGAGAAAAACTCAACGCCAAAAGAAATCGAGGAAGGGATCTGAGGAAACGCTTAACCACCGAGCAGTCGTGGCACAAGTCAAGACCATTGCTTTTACCGGTTCAGTTGCCAGAGTTGCTATATCAATGCGAAGAGTCCTCGTCCTGAGGTACCAGACTCCGTTTTCTAATGAGATTGAGGGAATGGATCTGCCTAAAAAGTTTACTCCGCCGAGGTTTACTCTATATGATGGGAACTCAGATCCGAAGTCCCCACGTCAGGCAGATGATGGCCCCATGGAATCATATGGACGCCCTGATGTGCCGGGTGTTTCCGTCAAGCTTGGGAGACCTCGGGCTGAAATAGTTTGATAAGTTACCCGCAGGGTCAATTGAAAACTTTCATCAGCTCATTGAGTCGCTCGTCGCTCAGTTCGTAATCAATGCAAAAGCGCCTAAGGGCGTCGGGTCACTTTTAACGCTGAGGAAGGGTAAGAATGAGTCAATCTGGAATTACAACAAACACTATTGGGAGACGTATAATGAGATAGAGGAATGCTCGGAGGAGTTAGCAGTCGCGAGCTACAAGCTCAGGCTGACCCCTAGAGAAAAACTTGGGAAAAACCTGATGCTTGACCTCCCAATCGACCTCCAGGACCTCATGTCTTGGGTCAAAATATTCGCTCAATTAGAGGTTGATTGATTGGACTACATAATTGTAGTCCAATCACCGTTAAACCAACCTAAGTTAGCCCTAGATTAGGTTTAGTATATCTTTTTGTTGTATTTCGTATTTAAAGTCGCGTTTGAATTCATTGTAGATAAAATATTGATAAATAAGAGAATTTGAAGCCATAAAAGTAATCCAGAGTGCGTGCATGTATATCAAGGACTATTATCGGGATTTATCTAAGGAATTATGAAAATTCTCACTCATAACTCGTAATGGAATGAAAGATGCGCTGTTGGAAAGATCTTACAAAGTTATGTAAATTCTCGTCTAATAAGCATCGGGAGATATTAACTCTAAGAGTTTCAAAATAAAGTGAGAAGAAAAAAAAAAAAGAAAAAGTCGAAGATAGCTCAAAATATATACCGTTCGAACAATGGAAAATAAAAAATTTGGAGAGTTCAAATGATGGCTTAAAAAATGGAATAAAATAAGATTTTGGTCTTAGGATTCGAACCCTTCTGTGCAGCGTTCGAACGCATAGAAATTTGAAAAACTCAAAAAACAGTCACAAGCCTTAGCGTTCGAACGTGAACAGTAACCATTTGAATTCTAGGCTTAGTTCAGTGAGCATTCGAACTCCAAAAATAGGCATCAAACAGAGTTTCAACGCTGTGAAGGAAAGCATGAGAAATTGCTCTCAGCGTTCGAACTCCAAAAACACAAAGGAACCAGGGTTCGAATGCTAACAAATTTTGTTAAAAAAATCTATTTTAGTATTTTGGCTATTACTTTTTACTTAGATGTCCGATTGAGACAATTTTTGATGCGTTGGAAAGTAGATTTCAAGGTTTACAACTTTGTATCTAATACGTATTGGCTAAATCAATCTCTAAAGTGGTCAAAATTGATCTGAAACAGATGGGTAAAAAATTAGTCTTAGGGTTCGAACGTTGGTCGACAAGGCATTTGTGGGGTTCGAACGCTATGAAGAAAACTGGGCAGAAATTCTAATCTCGCTAGGACTCGAATTGTGTAGCCTATATATATTTTCTTATAGTTTTATGAATGGAATACGTTATTTTTTAGGATTTTTACAGCCTTTTAGCTTAATTTTTTATAGTTTTCAATAATTCTTGTAGTTGATTATATTTAATTTACATTTAATCAATTAGATTTCGATTTTATTCAATTACGCACGTTGTTCTATATTTTTTCTACCATTAATTTACGTTCTTTAATTTTAATTATTCACATCAGTACTCATATTTCACAATATTTTTCATATTTATTTTTCATAGCCATGCGTGGCTAATTTTTGCAACTTGAGATTGATTGTAAAGATCGATTGGGAATTGATGATGAATAATGGAGGTAAATTTTGGTTTTATCGCTAAATTTTTTGATATTTCTTCTTCTTC
>BRYE01000024.1:5492359-5499859 GCA_030159115.1 Actinidia arguta var. hypoleuca
TACTTTCAAAGTGAGTTCGGGTAAATTCTTGGGCCATTTGGTGACGAGACGAGAGATAGAGGCAAATCCAGAACAAATAACAACAATCAACAACCTCGTGAGTTCGAAGATAATGAAGGAGGTTCAAAAACTCATTGGAATGGCAGTAGCACTGAATAGGTTCATCAGTAAGTATTCTAATAAACGTCTCCCATTCTTCACACTCCTTCGCAAAAATACAAAGTTCTCGTGGAATAAGGAGTGCGAGTTCGCACTTTAACAATTCAAGAAATACTTGATCGAACCACCGCTCCTGTCCACTCCAGATGAGGGAGAATTGCTCTACATTTACCTCGATGTATCTGAACATACCGTTAGTTCAGTATTGTTACGAGAGGTAGATGGGGAGCAATGCTCGATCTACTTTGTAAGCAAGACGTTCACGGATTTCCAAACAAGGTACTTAACACTAGAGAAGCTTGTTCTGGCCCTTGTCTTAAACTCATAGAAACTCATGCACTATATTCAAACACACCCCATCGCAATATACACAGAGTTTCCACTAAAAAATCTTTTGTCAAAGGTGGACCTATCTGGCGTACTCTCAAAATGGGTTATGGAGCTTGGCCAATCAGATATCAAATTTTTGCCACAAGCAGCGATAAAAGGACAAGTTCTGGCCGACTTTGTTGTGGAGTTTTCGTCTAAAGCTGTGAGTCCAGAGCAAGAGAACCTTGCATCTGCACACAGAAGGGTAAAAAGCTCAAGTGCGAAGTTAGCACCTAGAGCCCAACAAAGAATCATCCACCACTCTGGCAGAATCCAACATCGATAAAATTACTGAGGTTCTAGAGATTATCCCAAAACCACCACAGGTCGATTTAGACTTGGTGTGGAAAATGTTCGTCGACAGAGTAAGGAACAACTTGGGGGCAAGGGCAGGTGTGGTTTTTATAAGTCCGTAAGGAGCAATTTTCAAACTCTGCCTCAGGCTGAACTTCCCTACCACGAACAACAAAGCCGAGTACGAAGCTTTCATCGCGGGACTTTGGTCTACAAGCAAGTTAAAGGTTCCCAAGCTCCACATATTTAGTGATTCAAAGCTGGTAGTCAACCAAATCACAAGAAAATTTGAAGCTCGGAAGGCAAAAATGGCCAAGTATCTGGTTGTGGCTAAGCACATTCTCATCGAATTTATAGTAACAATCGAGCAAGTGGGGAGGGACCTAAATTCACACACGGACGCTCTAGTAGGATTGACATCCATTTTTGAAGGAGAGATTGGTCAAACCATCGCAGTAGACTTAATATCGGTCCTCAGTCACGAAGCATATTAGGAATCAATCCTAGTCAACACCGAATTAGGATCGAGCTAGATGGACCCGATTGTAAATTTTCTGCTACATGACAAACAATCGGAAGACAAAAGGGAGGTGCACAAACTCAAAATAAAGGCAGTATGGTTTTGGATCTTGCCCTCTCGAGAACACTACAAAAGATCGTATCTGGGACCTTACTTATTGTGCGTCTACCCAAGCCTTGTAGAAGACATACTTTTTGAGATCCACGAAGGAATGTGCGAATTATACTCTGGAGGAAGATCATTGGCCCACCGAGCCCTTACTCAGGGATATTGGTGTCCTTACATGTAGAAAGACACCCAAGTGTACGTTCGCAGATGCACCAAATGCCAACTCTTCTCCCCCCTCATTCATTAGCCAGCGAGGGACTTGACCCTTCTCACCAGTCCATGGCCCTTTGCCCAATGGGGAATGGACATCGTGGAGGTCTTTGTCTTGAACTCCAGGGAATAAAATATTTTTGTAGCAGCAACTGATTACTTCACTAAATGGGTGAAAATTGAACCGCTAGCTCAAATTCGAGAGATGGACGTGATCAGATTTATCAGGAAGAATATTTTGTCCAGGTTTGGCATCCTTAGAACATTTATATCGAACAACGGAACCCAATTCATTGGCAAAAAAGTTAAAGACTTGTTAGAACAATTAAAGATTGAGTTTGACAACTCAACGCCAAGTTACCCGCAGTGCAACGGGCAGGCTGAGGCCACCAACAAGACAATCATGAACGAGATCAAGAAGTGGCTTGAAAAAGCCAAAGGAAAATGGGTCAAAGAATTTTCAAACGTTTTGTAGGCCTATCGGATCACACCACGGAAAGCAATGAACAAAATGCTTTATTTTTGGGCTTTTGGATTCAAAGCTGTAATCCCGCTAGAGGTCGGCTTGCCCAGAATATGGACAGAAGTATACGACATAATCCACATTGAAGAAGTCCTAGCTCGAGATCTCGACCTGTAGAAGAAAGAAGAGAAAATGCATTCATATGGATGACTAAGTACTAGATGCAATTGGCCAAAACATACAACCAAAAGGTCAAATACAGAGAATTTACAGTGGGGGACCTTGTTTTGAGAAAGGTAGTTAGAAACACCAAGGACCCGACTGACGGGAAGATCTACCCAAATTGGAAAAGGCCCTACAGGATAGTCAAGTTCTCCGGCAAGGGCGCTAACTACCTTGAGGATTCAGAAGGCAAGTAAGTTCTGAGATTTTGAAGTTTCAACAACTTGAGTAAGTATTACCACTAAAAATCTAATTTTCTCTAACGAATCGAATTTTATTCCAATACACTTGTTCATATTTCTTATTTATTGTGTAAAGATCCCCGAGCAAGATGGAATAAAGAATGAGGAAGAGTTAGTCGAACTCTAAGAGAGTTCCAAGCTATGTTCGATAAATTTGACTAAATATACTTGTAAAATTTTAAGAAAAAGTTAGACGAGTTCCGGGCGAGCTCCAAGCTCTTTCTCTTGAGAATTTTACAACAGGAGTATACTTAGTAAATTTTTATGAATACGGAAGAGTTAGCCGAACTCGAAGAAAGTTCCAAGCTCTGTTCGATAAATTTGACTAAATATACTTGTAAAATATTAGGAAAGAGTTAATCAAGTTTCGAGCGAGCTCCGAGCTCTTTCTCTTGAAAATTTTACAACAGAAAGTATACGCAGTAAATTTTTACGAATACGGATAAGTTAGCCGAACTCGAAGAGAGTTTCGAGCTCTGTCTGATAAATTTGACTAAATATACTTCTAAAATTTTAGTAAAGAGTTAGATGAGTTCCGAGCGAGCTCTGAGTTCTTTCTCTTGAAAATTTTATAACAAAAAGTATACTTAGTAAATTTTTACGAATATGGAAGAGTTACCCGAACTCGAAGAGAGTTCCGAGCTTTATAAGATAAATTTGACTAAATATACTTGTAAATTTTTAGGGAAGAGTTAGATGAGTTCCGATCGAGCTCCGAGCTCTTTCTTTTTAAAATTTTACGACATAAAGTATACTTAGTAATTTTTTACGAATACGAAAAAGTTAGCCGAACTCGAAGAGAGTTCTGAACTCTGTTCGATAAATTTGACTAAATATGCTTGTAAATTTTTAGGGAAGAGTTAGCCGAGTTCCGAGCTCTTTTTCCTAAAAACTTTAAAGTATATTCAGTCAATTTGAAAGAATAATGAGCAAAGCTCGACAAGCTACGCAACATAAAAAAACGCGAAAGGCAGACAAAAGATAGAACGCAAACAAGATGCCAACAAATTAGATTTTATTCATAGGGCATTACTGAATTACAAAGCTGGAGCCCATTCAGTACAAGTACAACAGGTCCACATTACAGATCTTTTGGGAACAAAGGAAGACGAATTGGCAAAACATACTGAGCTATGCTCTTTGAAGATTATTTCTTGGTTCCCAAGAGACCCCCCCATTGCCTTGAGCTTATCACAACGACATGAGGTTCTTGAAGACAAAATTCTAGAAAACGTCAGGTACTGCTCAATTAATAGGCGTGATGGGAAAGCTAAATGCCCATCATTAAAGGGGAATGCCAACAGACTCCTATTAATGAGGAAGCCCAACAAGCGACCCAACCGACGGTCAGTGGTGAAATTCGAAGTGATGGAGCCTACACCTAGACCGCGGTGTTTTGCGAACGGTCCGCAGTCAAATGACGCATGAGGACTCAACACGTCGCTGCACTCACACGAGACACGTATTCCAACAAGTTCACGTATTAATGAACTAGAAGATAATTTGGGGAAGAACTAGCTGAGCTTTGTATAAGCCCCAACTCTTCCCCAATGAGATTCATACGAATGTGCTTGATAAAAGTAAGGGGGAGTTAGCCGAACTCGCCGTGAGATTCGAGCTTCGCCTCACAACTTTTGATCAAATACACTTGGCGATAATCTTAGGGCATAGTTAGCCGAGCTCGAGGAGAACTTGAAACTTTGCCCCACAAGAAAACGAAAACGAATTTGCAGTCACATCACTAATGTTAGCATGAAACATTGCAACAAGATCAGAAATTCATTATATGTTCAGATGATTTACAAACAATGATAAGTTTAGGCAAAAGCGGGGAGAAGCCCCCAAACAAACTACTTTTCAAGATGGTTCTCCCCCTCCTCTTCAACACCTTCAAGCACAATGTCTTTGACTCCGGTGAGTTTGTTCCCATGGCCCACGACATCCTCGTTCCTTTGGCCTGCCGTGCCATCACCGTCCTCTCCTTTAGCGGGTCCTATGGCATAATCCTCCTCGTTGAAATCAGGGAGGAGGATCGGGGAATAAGTTATCGGAGGACCAGCAAGCCTGACTAGTGGGGCTGGAGCAACCCATGCGAGATGGTTAGAAGGAATCCTGAGCTCCTTTAGGCAGGCCAGCCAACCCTCTTAGTAAATTCCAGGGCGGAGCTCGGTGAGCTGCCTCTCATAAATATCCCTAGCTCGTTCGAATCCTCGATCAAAGACCTTCTGGTACACCTCCCCGTAGGCCACCTTTTTAAGATCGGCCACCTCACGCTTAGCCTGGGTCCTCTGACTGAGGGTAACCTCGGCGACATTGCGGGCGTCAGACAATTTAACCCTAGTTTGCTTCAAATCCTTATCAATGCCATGAACCTTCTGATTGGCCTTCTTTAAATCTGAGGAGTGCTTCTTCAAGTGAGTAGAAGTGGCCATAGCACGCTGAAAGAACTACAAAATAAACAAAAATAACAAAATTGCTAAGTAGTGAAAAAGAGTAGGAAACAAGAAACCGAACAAAATGGATAACATACTTGCGCCCCCATCATGATTAGCTTGCCCTCGAACTCATCTTAGTCCTCTGTAGCTAGGTTCAACACATCCTGTGGGAGCATAATTGCTTTTCTCAAGGCCACAACAGTCTCGTGATCTTTCGAGGTATCGGTAGACATAACCTATCTACCGAGCTCAACTGTCACAAACATTGGAGCCTAGAGCTCGGGAGCGCCAGATGTGCCCTCCCCTCCCCTCCCCCTCTTCTGATAGGAAGTCCCCTCAATGGGTTGCTCTTTTTCCTTTTTTCGTCCTGTTGGGAAAGCAGTTTGATTGATTGGTCACCAGTTCGGTTCGGAAAAGCTGGGAACATGTCAGTAGGCTACTTCACGGGTTCATCCTTCTTAGCTTTTTGTTTCCCCAATGGTCTTGCCTTGGGGGCCATAGCTACTTTTCCCTCTTTTGAGTTGTAGCTCAAACCTCCGCCTTGGTTAAATGAATGTTCAAAAACATGCTTGGCCGTGGGATGAACCTCTAGAAATCCAAGTTCGTCAACAGCGTCAGAATCTAAGCTTGATATAGGTATGGGCTTGGCATCTTGAACCAAGGGCGGAGCTATGACTGGATCTTGTTCGGGAACTCCAACCTGGTTGACATATTTGCCATCCTCAACACCGACGTCCACCTTTCCTCCCGAACCGATGCTCTTGGAATTGAGAAATGACCAGGGTCATCAGCCTAGAACTCCCATTGACCGGAGACCCAGACGAAATCATTCAAGTACATGTCCTTGTCAGGGGAGTCGGTAACCAACCTTGTCTGAGGTTGATTAGGCTTCGAAAGACGAAGGTCGTGGTTGCCCTCATACATTATGGTCTCAGGATTCCTTTTAGGACGTACTATACAGTATACATGTAGTCAGTCCTCAGTAGTGAATTCTTGCTCCTCTCTCCTTATCAAAGCATCCACCGCCAACATAGTTTAGACAAAATTAATCGGCACTTGCATGAAAGTAAGATGGGATAAAGACAGAACTGTCTTCAACAATTTGCTCATGGGAAACCAAAGTCCGGTTTGATGAATGAGCCAAGTTTGGATGGGAATTCGATCGTCCCCCTCTACCCATTCAGCATTATCATTCGGGTCTGGTCTTTCTATAACAACATTATCAGGAATGCGATGGTCGGCACGAAACCTAGCTAAGGCCTCATCGTCATGAACGAGCAATTGAGCCCAATTCAATGCCATGTTCTAAAAGCAAAAGCAAATGATAAGGAAAAGCTCAATCTCACACCATGACGAGTACATGCCGCAATGATCAAACTAGCCCAAAGCCAGCAACAATGGGAAAGTTCAACCTATTGTAATTAATACCTCTACCACCTCGGTCTAACCCAAGTAGCGGATGGATTCATGGGTCATATCCGTCAAAAGTTAAAACGGGTTAGGAGTAACTTAAATCGACTTGAACTATAATCTAGATGCTTGTAGAGGCCCGACTATGGCAGATGGACATCCGCGGACCTCTTACTAATGAAGTAGCGCACCGATCGCACAACAGACGATACAAATGCATTGGGAAGGCAGAAAATTCTACAAAAATTAAAAAAAGATCTCGAAATAGGGAAATACGGAGTTCAAGACTCACTGTGATAATTAGGAAGAACTCCCTGGCCACCGACAACAAAATTGGTATAGTTGTTGGAGAAGGAAATGGTGACATAACAAAAATCGACAATGCAACTGCGTCAAGCGGTTCTCCCACGCTCTATCTCGAAATGACCAAATGAATGTGATCTGGAATACAAAGGTCACTTATATAGAAGTCGAAGAGGCAGGAAGCCACCAAATGCCATCTTAGGGAGCATCGTTTCGCGGGAAAACACACCAAACATGCCCTTAAGATGCATCATTTCGTGGGTTAACCATCGCAAGTAGAGCCAATGAAGAATGAACACATGGCAATACCCCCACCGCATAGCCAAGCCAAGAAAACTAATGGGAGGATAGAAAGTGACCGACATCAAGTCAATCAAATGGTGACACGAAACCTTGTCCCAAGAAATTTACTAACTATGCTGGGCAAAATCAAAAGGGAGGGTTAGCCGAGCTCGAAGAGAGCTTCGAACCTTGTCTTGAGAGGATTTGCCACACTTTGCAAAAGTTCAAGACGAAATGAGGGTGAGCCGAGCTCGAGGAGCTCTGAACCTCGTCCCGTGAGATTTGCTAACTATGCTAGGCAAAATCAAAAGGGAGGGTTAACTGAGCTCAAAAAGAGCTCCAAACCTTGCACCGTGACAATTCATTGTGTTATCGTACAATAAAACTCAATCAAAAATCTGGCTTCAAAACTAGTACAGTACACTCGAGTAAGATTTTCATGGGGCATTTTGCCAACCTCGTCTAGAACGAGCCTAGCGTGGA
>BRYE01000024.1:5512359-5519859 GCA_030159115.1 Actinidia arguta var. hypoleuca
CGAACAATTACTAGTCATTAACAAATCAAAATTTTTGAAAACTATTATGCAAAATTGATTTTGAAAATTGTTCATTTTGCATTCATCAAACTATATATACCAAATCGTTTTTTAGGAACTAGAATCAGACCATATAGACTATGAAATTGTATCAACATATGCAGCTCGCCCCAATCTGGTCCAGTTTAACAATTTTTCCAATTTTTTGGACACGCTAAGTATGGATGGTTTTAAATTATTAATCTTTGGAGAAATTTGTTGAGGAAATATACCAAAAAACCCAAAAGAAAAAAAATGCAACCTTTGCTAGTGGGGAAATTATTGCTGAACGAGCATTCGGTAAGTCTTCACTCCTCAGTAGTACTATTTTAAAATTTTATAAATGTTGAACATATTATCAAAATTTCAATCCTACCAATATTATGCTGAATCAGTACTACAACCCTAATCAAAAGCCTAATATTTAAGCAAATAACACCACATTACTATGCACATGAAGCATAGAGTTCACCAATTTATGTTTCTTTTTCTTTTTCCGTGGTATTGAAGGTGGTGAAAACTTAAAACCACAAACAAAAAGGTAGATTCAATCTAGCAAATGCTGTTTTTGATTACTACAAACATAGTTTCGGATTTGAGGAAACAAACGAACCCCAACACAAATTGTTCTAATACAATGATCTAGATAAAGTAGGAATGTTAGGTTTAGGGTTTTTCTCATGCCCCAAAAGCAAAAGCAAAAGCAAAAGCAAAGCAAATACAAACAGAAACATGTGTACAATATTTTTCTTCCTTTCCTTTGTTTTTCTCCGTCACCAAATAAATGTTTGTTATAAACGCTAATTGACGCATGTAAACAAAATCGTATTGGTATGTATGTATGGATCTATCTATCTATATGTATGAGAGAGAGAGAGAGAGAGAGAGAGAGAGAGAGAGAGAATAACACCTCCAAAGTGGCCGCATTTTGAGGTGTGCAATCTTTTGTAGAGAAGTCCCGGCCAAACAAATCTTCCAACAACCTTTATCATTGCTCCGATGGCTCTGTCTCTCCCTGATTATCAAAGGGTAAAAATTTTGAACTAGGATTGCAACAGTTCACCTGTTAAAATTTTGAGATATGCAATAGAATTTATTGATGATTTTGTGTATGCAAACAATAATTTATACAATTTTATTGTTCATTATGATTGACTTTCCTCTCAAATTTGCACTAAAAAATAAGTACTTGTAACATGCAAAGCAATTTGGTCTAGAGACACCCCATATTCTCCATACACCCAGTCTTAATTTTAGGGTTTTATTTGCATCTCAATATACCTCCATAATTCCCAAATTACCTTCTTCTTCTACTTTATTAAACCCTAACCTTGTATCACATTAGTATAGTATTTTCTCGTGCGTGTGCACATGTTGCAACAATGGTGAGGGGGTGGGGTAGGGTGGGGTGACAAGTTGAAGCATTGTAATGGTGTTGGTGGCGAGTGTTGGGTGGTCGATGTGGAGGATGGGAAAGGGGATTGGTGTGGTCGAAGGTGGGTGAAGAATTGGGTGATCAAGAAAGATCACGAGAAGACATAAGTTGTATTTATGCAAGCATAGTTACATGCGATTACATTCTTCATCCATGCGATTCAATGCCCATTGTAACAGTTGTGGAGTATCATTATGCATATTTTTCCCCAATTGACGAGGAATCCTATTGTTAGTTTGTGTGGTAATCATATACCAGAACCTCATGTCTCACTAGCTAATATGCTCATTTCTGCCTCATTTGAGCTACAACAACAAGTGACCAACGATTACGAGGATTTAAAGGGTAATACCATTGATCCCCCTCATCAAACCTTTCCTGCCCATTGCTTGGTAAAGGGATCGAACTATAGATATTGTCATCTCTTAAGTTGAATACGTATGTGTTAGCCTTGAACATCAATTGATGTTTGCATATTAAGGGGCGAGAAGCATTTATAGCCTTGGACACTTGTTTACAACTTTAACCAAACCAAGTAAATGAATTAGGGGTATTAACCTCTTTTGAACATTCACATGAATACTATTTAGCCATGTGGGTGTTGTAAGGTGTGATTAAGGACCACTATTTTCTAGTGACCTATCACATATTGCAGGCAATAAATGCCTACCCAACGGCTATCAAGTGATTAAAAAGAGACTGTCATACAGTCACCTATCAACTTTAACCAAACTAATTGAGCGGTTCGGGGTGTTACCCCTTTTGAACCTTCATGTGAATGTTGATGGGTCATCTGGATGTTGGGGGTGTAATCAAGGACCACTATTTTCTAGTTACCTATCACATCCTACAAGTAATAAATGCCTACCCAACAACTATCAAGTGATTAAAGAGAGATTATCATGTAGTCACTTCATAATTTTAACCAAACCAACTGAGTGGTTATGGGTTGTTACCCCTTTTTGAACCTTCACGTGAATGTTGTTGGGCCCCTAAAAATGATATTTGGGTGATGGGAGGTGTAATTAAGGACCAAATGCTTGTGCAATAGCTGTCAAGTGATTAACGAGAGATTGCCCTGTAGTCACCTCTTAACTTTAACCAAACCAACTGAGTGATTATAGGGTGTTAACCCCTTCTGAACCTTCACGTGAATGTTGTTGGGCCCCTACAAATGGTATTTGGGCGTTGTGGGGTGCAATCAAGGAATACTATTGTTGGTCCAAAAGTTAGCCCTAAAGGGGGGTGAATAGAGTGACTTAAAACTTTAAAAAGAAATGGGAAACAAAAAGAATGACAGTCACACAAAAACTTAACATGAAATAACTAAAAGCTGAAGGTGCTGATTGCAGCAAGTTAAAGCAATTCAATAAGATGAGAGACCTAACTAACTCTTTAAGAAGATCAACCACAATTTTGTTTTCTTCAAGAGTGTTAAAAATAATGAATAGTTCTTACAAAAAAATTAGCTTTTTTGATCTGAACTTTTAGCCAACAAATTATATAACAATTTGTATTAACTTGTTTCTTTTAAGCAACTTCAGTAAAAGGTCACAAGATCTTTACTTAAGTCCTTAGAGATAAACAAAATAAGAATACTTAAAGAAGAGAACTTAAGGTAAAACAATGAAGCTGAAATACATAAATGAAGTAATGTTGAAAGAAAAGCGCTGAAAACTTAAAGGATGCTTATGCAAGCAGTTAAGAATTATACAAAAGTTGAAAGTAAATCAACACAATGATTTTATAGAGGTTCAGCCATAGCGTAATCCTCTCCCCAAGGGTCTACTTGGGAATTTTTCTCTACTAAGTTGGTTTTGTGCAATAGGCAACCAATAGCCTTTTATAATGAGGACCTAAGTTTTCTTACAACTCACAAGCCTATATATACAAGACCTCAGTCCCTACTCATAGATTTACAGACTCTCCAAGCTATGTAAGAATAACCAATAGCAAACTAGGATCTCAACCTTCAAGCTATTTCCTTCTCACACTCTTACAATTTCAAGAATACAAGTTGAAAACTCAACTCAACCTTACAACAATGAAAACCTCATAAAGGTTGGATACGAAGCTTCTAACTAAGCCCAATTCTAAGGCTTTTACAAATGACAAAGCAAGAGCTCTCAGCAAGAATACTTAGCAAAAAAATACACTGTAAAATCTTAGCAGAGTTTCTAATGCTTTCAGAATTAGGATAATCTCTTTAAGGACAACTCATGATATATATAGAGAGAAACCCTTGAACACCATAGTCAATATGGCCTTTTTCATTTGTCCAGTTGTAATAGAGTGTAAGGGTATATGTTCTCCCAGTTGTGTATATATCAGAATATGGAATATCTGTATGTAAAGATAAAAAAAATCATAGCTGAAACATTCTATAAAGGGTTTAACACCCATTTTTGTTCATTTTGAAAAGGTATAGATAAAGGTTACAAAAGACATTTCTATATTCAGATAAGAGTCAAAATACAATGTTGAAATCATACACAAAGGAGGAAAAATATATTTTCAGAGAATAGAAATTGAAGCAAAACAAAACTTGCCTTAAAAGTAGCAACAGGCAGAATTTCAAATCAAAGAGAAATAGAGAGCAAAAAGCACAAATAAGTTCTCGAAGACAAAAGAAATAAATTTTTAAAGTAAACATGTAGATCTCTGAGTTTTCTTTCCAATGCAAAAAGAATCACCTTATTTGGAGATCTGTAGCAAGAGTTATGGCTAAAAAAGTGTACTCGAGTACAAAATCCAGATAGTTGGAATTTTCGTACTTAAGAAATTTCACAACTTTTGAAGATACAAAGAGCAAGAAAAATATCAATAAGTCCTTGAATATAAATGAATTAAAATTTCGTTAAAATATAAAAGATGTAAATATTTGTTTTATCTTTCTAACAAAAAAATAATTGCTTCATTTGTAATTATACATAGAGAGTTATGTTGAAAATACTAAGGCTGAAACAAGCAACATGCAGAAATATTTAAGAAAAAATTAGAGTAAAAATACTTAAAATACTATCTTAACATTATAAGGGTATAATAGAATAATCTTTATGAAATTATGCATTAAAATAAAATAAAATGAGGTGAATAAAAGCTTAAAATAAGTTGTCATCCTTAAAACTATCAAACACTTAGATACGAAAAAGCTTAGGGTGACCTTGGCTCAACAAATATTCCTCAGTAACTTATCATATACTACAAGCAATTAATGTCTATCCAACACTATCCGGTGATTAAAGAGAGACTGGCATACAGTCACTTCTCTATAAATAGGTGACCAACAAACCTTCTTTCTCATCTTAAATTTATCCATTAACACTTGTTGCTTAACATGTCACACAAAGGTTCAAACAACCCATCTCGTCATTCACAAAGAAAAATGTGGATACAACCTTGCTTCGTAAATGTTTATTGGAAAGAAAAATATTCTAGCTGAAAAGATTACTATATCGGTCTTTAACAAGAGTGGAGTTATAAGGTGAACAAGCAAGAGGGTTACATTAACGATTTGCGTAACCTCGGTGTACCAATTCCCTAACGACGCTCACTGCAAATGCCAAGGCAAAACATGTATGAACATGAGGAAGCAGTCAACTGAATAGAGGATGAGAAACAATAGAATATTGATGCAAAAAGATCGTTTACTTCGTGCTTCAATTGGCAATAGAGATGGCTGGGGCTAACCGAAGAGAGTTGACTCCGAACCAGCGAAATAAGGTTATGAGCCAGGCTCAATTCCTTTTTGACTACGAAATGTTGGACAAGAACATGTAACCTTGTTTGTTGGTTGTAATACCCTCTATGTTTGTAGCTTGTCTTTCCTTTCCTTTTTTGTAATTTTTTGATGTAATATCGTTTATATTTAATTTAACATTGCATTTGTTGTTTGTATTCTTGTTTTTATAACTTATCTTTCTCTTAAGTAAGTTTATAAAGCATTTCAAAACCCTTACAACAAATATAAATGTGTAACTAAAGTGGGGAACAAATGTCTCACTAATATAATATCAAAAAAATATGAACAAAAATAGTAATAAACATGTGACTACATCCCAATCACGATAGGATGAAATACACTATGAGTGCGGCAAGCAAACAACCATAGTAAACATCCGCAAGTACCACAACGCACTGCCTTCTTAGCTCACTTTTGCCTACCTCCACCTCTATCCCCATCGCCATCGCCCAACCATCTTCATCGCCATATCCATGGGCGATCTGTGATGACGGACCTACTTGGGTGACCTGAGACTGGCCCTATGAATCAACTAAAAAATCATGATGTCTTGGCCCACCAGCTTGGGTGACATGTAAATGGTGTGAGTCGCGTGTAGCATTAGAGTGTCCCGACCCACCTACTTGGGTGACTTAAAACTACAATGGGTCATCAACATGTCCCAATCTAGTTATACCTATGAGGGCATACGACTATGAACAGGATGACTCATCGAAGTCCCTATCATGTTGTACCGATGTACCAGTCAGTGGAGTCTAGCCAATGTTGGCGAAATTGAATCCATATGCTAGCAATGTGCCGCAGCTATGCGATTATGGGGATAGGGACATGTGTTGTGAATGGAGATGTACTTGGCCATGATGTGGATGGTACCGACACAGAGGGTGGGGGTGTCGACTGGGTTGCGGGAGGTGCTGCTCGTGTGTGTGTGTGTGTGTGATTGTAATCAAGTGTTGATGGAGATGCACCTTATGCAATACATCATACGATTTGTCGCGTATAGTTTACAAGGCAGTAATTGCTGCATGCCCCCGTCCTCATATAGTATGTGGTTGATGCCAAAAGCCAGTTAGTAGTGGTCTACCATCTTTTAAGTCTTTACAAAAAAATTGGCATCTTAAAAATGTTTAGTAAAAAAATATAACTATTAAATGAATACTACGTCATACCATCAGCTCCAGTGCCCTCCATAACCCTAGTATCCATGAGACACCAAATGCTTGGGGTTGCCTACTAATAGGCATATAATACTCCTGTACCAAACCAAGTACAGGTCAATGTAATGCAGCCTGACATCAAAGTGTTGGTTGACCATAATACGAGCTCTCCTAGCCTCACTTAATGCACAATATGCACCATGCTGTGTACCCCAATCTATGCCAGACTTACCTCGTCTATCCACAACGTGCAGTGTCACCTCAATCAACAAGTCCTCTAATATAACCTAAGCATGGCCATACTGGCAGAAGACACGATGAGGATAATGCCACTCTACCACATCAAAACATACAAGTTGGACAAAGGCCATCCATATATCTCTCTCCCTGCACGATAATAGTTGGGCAGGCCCTACAAAGTCTCAATATTCTACGACTACCATAAAAACTGCACAATTGTAATGAACCCAAGTCCATCCAAATTATTATGTGAAACTGAATAATGAAAATACTAGTACTTTGACATTTCAAAGTACCTCAATGTTGTCCATTCGGTCAAACTGATCCCTGAACACATTTATGACATGCCTGCAAGGAGAACAAAATTGTCCACCTAAATCCAAACGATCATCTAGGCAACTCTCTCAGATCATCCTGCAATTGAATCTGTCCTGCAACTCACTCGTGGGTGTAGCGAGGAGCAATGCTTCATAGTCTCTCACACGCCCATATCTAAAGAACAATATATTACCGTTAATTAGATTGGGTCATAAAAATAACAAACAATACATTTAGCATACGAAAAATAGAATTTTAACCATGCATACCTGTAATAGAACCAAGTGCCCCCTTTCTTCTTGGCCCTTAGAACAAAGGCATGACATAAGCTCTATGATAAAGTGGCTATTGTTGCTGAATGTCCGCTATAGGTGCCAAAAGTAGCCAAGTCTCTTAACAGCTCAATATAAATCAACTTAACCAAATATGTGATTTATCTAGAAAAATAACAACCCCCTAATAAGTCGTAGTATGGTGGCCATGATATCCTTCCGTAGCTCAAAAAAATGCTCAGCTAGATATGCCATATGGAGTCGGTCCCCCTATATATTAGTAATGGTAGGAGCATG
>BRYE01000024.1:5547359-5554859 GCA_030159115.1 Actinidia arguta var. hypoleuca
AAGGAATAATAAATGATTGTATTTTTTTGTGTTCTCTACAACTTCAATTAAAACGATGCAAGCATGGATGGTGCTGGATTTTAATCTTTCGGGTAATCGCATAAGAAGTCAAAAAATTTGTTACGAATAAATGAATATGTATGTCGATTTAAAATGTGACAAGTATATAAACCAAATTTTGTAAGTAAATGTTTGTAGTCAACATAGGCAGGCAAAAGAATATAAATAAAAAGACAAGATAGTTTAAATCCTCAAAAAAAGAAAAAGAAAAAAAGTGAGGGGCAGGGGCAGGGGCAGGGGCAGGGGCAGGGGATATATAGATAGAATCAATTTTCTAAAATTTTCTTGGACGAAAAACCTATGCATTCAAAAATATTTACTACTAATATTACTTGCCTTCACTATAGGATTTTAAGGTTATGTTTGATTTATAGTTCTTAGAATCAATTTTGTATAATATTTTTTCATAAATTATTTTTGAGAATAAAAGTATTCATTGTTTTCGTATATTATTCATTTTTTTTTTAGAGAAAATAATTTTTGAGAAGAAGAAAACATCTTTTTTAAAAAATGGGTTATATTTTAAAAAATTCTTAGAAAACAAGTTTAAATTACCATCAATTAAATAATTTTTTTGAAATCTATTCTGCAAAATTAAGTTTGAAGACAAAACCACAAAATTTCCAAGACATTTTGTTTTTGTTTACCTTGCCTTGGTATGGATGAGTGTGGTTTTAGCCTCTTTCGTTGTCCAAGAATCAATATTATTGTTGATGTTTAAAACTGTTGTTTAGGCAAACGCAATTCAACCTGGTAGTGGGGGGTTATTAACCACCCCTAGCTACTTCTGATTGTTTTCATTTGGGACCACCCCAGTACGTGCACCTCTTAGCCGAGAAATGCTCACCAAAATATATATATATATATATATACTAATAAATGTGAGTGAATAGTGTTTTTAGACCTCCAACTTTTTTTCCAATTTTGCCCCTCACCAATACTTTTTTTCCCCATCATTTGCTATTAACAATTTGGCCCCTAATTATTTTTTATTTTCAATTTTGCCCCTAAACAAATTTTTTTCTCATTTTTTTTATTTTGTCCCTAAAATGTGTGTGAATAGTAACTCCTTTACTACCAACTTTTTTTTCCGTTTTGCCCTTACCAATTGTTTTTTGTCCCATCATTTTTTTTTTCGATTTTGCCCCGAAACTTTTTTTTTCCCGATTTGTTTTCCCCAATTTTGCCCCCTAAAATGTTATGTGTGTGTATATATATATATATATATATATATATATATATATATATATATATATATAGAGAGAGAGAGAGAGAGAGAGAGAGAGAGAGATCACAAGTACAGTTTGGTCAACACAGTATTGGTGTGGGGAACTAAACTTAATAGACAAGATCCATATGGCTTTCCAGTGTAGTTGGTGATGTGTTTAGTGATGACAAAGAAGTACATGGGATAAATTTCACCGTTGGTCCCTGTAGTTAAGAAAAGTTTTACTTCGGTCTATTCATTCAATTTGAACAAAAAATATCCTGCAGTTTTCAATAAATTTCAATGTGGTCTTTCTATCTAAATTCGTTAAAAACGATGATGTAAAGTTAAAAAAAAAAAAGATAGACAAGAAAACCCATGCAATTTCTGTTAGCATTTTTAAAGAATTTGGATGGAGGGACTACATTTCTCCCATTTTAAAATCATGCAATATCATAATTGTTTAAATTAGAATTGCAAGAACCAAAGTAAAATTTTTATAAAAAATTACAAGGGACTATTTGTATAATTTTTTTCAAGCATATGTTTTTAAAAATTACTTGTATAAACCAATTGCTTCACAGTACTTTTTTTTCTAACTGCTTTTAGGTTTCTAAATTTTTTTGTAGTCACACCTTTTTTTTATTGTTTGATCAACAATTTATGCTTTTTTCGTTTTCTTTTGGCGAGAGAAATATAAAAATATAAAGACCCCCAAAATAGATAATAGGTTGAGTAAAAAGAGTTTCTTTTTACTTTTAATGAACTTATTTAACAAATTAAATAAAAAACATATTTTTTCAAATCTTCTCGTAAAGAAGAGCCAGAAAAATATAAAATTTTGATCAAACGATTAAAAATGTTGACCAAAGACGAACATATTCAAAAATCAAAACTTAAAAAGCTCAAAAAACTAGCCAAAAACGATCTTTCCACTTTTTTCATTATTACAATTTATATGATCCGACGAAGAACAATAATCACTATCATAATGAGAATTACAACATATACAACAATTGCAACTAATATATTATCCATTGGCTTAAAAAGAAAAAATATATACGCCAAATTTGTCCAATCGACAAAGGACATCCAAACACACGAACCAAAACAAAATTGAGCGAAGTAGATATGATTGTTTTGACGGAAAATATTTTTTGAAATAAATTTTCTATATTTTTTGCCATTTGAGAGCATAATTTTTTTTTCCCGATTTGAATAGTATTAAATGTGAGTGAATAATCACTCATGGACCACCAATTTTTTTTTTTCTCATTTTGGCCCTAACCAATAGTTTTTTGTCCCATCATTTGTTATTCCCAATTTGGCCCCTAATCAATTTTTTTTTTCGATTTTGCCCCTAAATATTTTTTTTCTATTTTTTTCTTTCGATTTTGCCCCTAAAATATGAGTGTACTCATTGACCACCAACTTTGTTCCCATTTTGCCCCTAACCAATTATTCTTGGTCTCATATTTTTTTTTTCGATTTTGTCCCTAATTTT
Organism: Actinidia arguta var. hypoleuca; assembly: GCA_030159115.1. Classification (NCBI taxonomy): domain Eukaryota; kingdom Viridiplantae; phylum Streptophyta; class Magnoliopsida; order Ericales; family Actinidiaceae; genus Actinidia; species Actinidia arguta. Next base: position 5,550,131 of record BRYE01000024.1, read on the forward strand.
TTTTTTTTCGATTTTGCCTCTAAATATTTTTTTTCCCATTTTGTATATATATAGAGACTTGTTTTCTATCTCTTGGTGGGCATATTTTATTTTTACCAAAAACAGACAAAGTAGGAAAAGAAGTGGAAGAAAAGGAAAAAAAGTTTGGTTTGTAGGTTGTATTTATTTTTCTTTTGGTAGAAAAAAGAAATGACTAGGGGCAAATTCGTAAAAAAAATAGAGAATGTGAGTGAACAGTAGCCATTTCTTTTTGCCCTTTTTGCCCTTAACCATTTGTTTTTTTTTATTTTTTATTTGATTTTGTCCCTACTCATTTTTTTTTACCGATTTTGTCCCATTTACTAATAAATGTGAGTGAATTGAATTTTTTTACCACCAACTTTTTTTTCAATTTTGCCCCTCACTAATTTTGTTTTTTTCATCATTTTATTTTTTTTGATTTGGCCCTTAAATAATTTTTTTTAGATTCGGCCCCTAACCATATTTTTTCCCTAACCAATTTTTTTCCATCATTTTTTTTTAATTTTGCCCCTAACCATGTTTTTTATAAATGTGAGTGAACAGTAGCCATGACCACCAACTTTTTTTTCAATTTTGTCCCTCACCAATTTTATTTTTTTCATCATTTTATTTTTTTCGATTTTGACCTTAAATATTTTTTTTTCCGATTTGGCCCCTAACCATATTTTTTTACCACCAACTTTTCTTCCGATTTTGCCCCTCACCAATTTTTTTTTTCATCATTTTGTTTTTTTCGATTTGGCCCTTAAATATTTTTTTTTCGATTTGACCCCTAACCATATTTGTTTTCCTATTTTTCCCTTACTCATTTTTTTTTCATTTTGCCCCTAACCATGTTTTTTATAAATGTGAGTGAACAGTAGCCATGACCACCAATTTTTTCCCCAATTTTGCCCCTCACCAATTTTGTTTTTTCATTATTTTATTTTTTTTGATTTGGCCCTTAAATATTTTTTTTTTGATTTGGCCCCTAACCATATTTTTTTCCCTAATCATTTTTTTCCATCATCTTTTTTTTCATTTTGCCCCTAATCATTTTTTTCCCGATTACCATTGTTTTCTCCAATTTTGCCCCTAACTATTTTTTTTTTTCTGCCGATTTTGCCCCTAACCATATTTTGTTTCCGATTACTATTTTGTTTGCTTGAGTGAACGGTAAGACTCAATGACTACCATTTGTTTTGTCGATTTTTCCCCTACTTTTGCGTAAGTGAACAATAAATTGTAAAGTCCTAATCATTTTTTTTTTCGATTTTGCCCTTAAATATTTTTTTGCATTTTGCCCCTAAATATTTTTTTTTCATTTTTTCCCTATATGTTTATTTCTCGATATGAACAGTATTAAATGTGAGTAAATAGTCACTCATGGACCACCAACTTTTTTTTTCATTTGGCCCCAAACAAATAGCTTTTCATAGATACATATGTGTGTATGCGCGCGTGTGTGAAAACGGATAAGAAATAGATACATATTTGTTAAAACTATAAGAAACAAAATGGATGAAAATGGATAAGCTGGCATGAATCCAACATCTCATCTTATGCAATATTTTTTTCAAGCGGTAAATTTCAACCATGGTCCATATAGTTTTAACAAAGGTTCATGTTGGGCCTTAGAGTTTTAACTTGAATAATTAGGACTTTACAATTTTAATTTAGTTACAATGTGGTCATTGTGTCAATAAATATTAAATATTTGGATGGAAAGAATGCATGAAATTAGCATGACCCTTTTTAGAGGAAAATTTTATCATTATGGGTCCTTTAGTCTAATAAACATTTTTTTTTTTAATTTTTATTTCCGATTTTGCCTTTATTTACTTTTTTTTGTCGATTTTGCCCCGTGCATAGCACGGGCATACTCCCACTAGTATACATATATACTTCAAGATTGACTGACTCTTTGATACTTAGTGACAAAGTCATATATATATATATGGTGAAATACACTAACCACCCATGAAGTTTTATGTTAATATATGAAGTATCCTGATATTTGAGAAATTACAATGACCTCCCCTGAGGTTTGCATTTAATATAAATGTCCATTGACATTTGAGAAATTACATTGATCACCCCTAAAATTTCGGATTAATACACAAAGTACCCATGGGGTGGTCAGTGTATTTCATGGGTACTTTGTGTATTAACTTGAAATCTCAAGGGTGATCAGTGTATTTTAGGAGAAACCTGTTACAAGTTTCAAACTTCATGGGAGGTCATTGTAATGTCTCAAACGTCATGAGTACTTTGTGTATTAAAGGCAAATCTCAGAGGAGGCCATTGTATTTCACTATATATATATAAATGTGAGTGCACAGTAGTTCCTTACCACCAACTTTTTTTCCTATTTTGCCCCTATGTAATCTCTTATGTCCAATTGTGAAAATTGGAACCATAAGGATCCAAATGAAACTTTGGTGAAATTATCTGTTTCTCAGATATTCTCGACCGTAAATTAACCTTTGCACCCCTATAGTTTGTTCTAAATATCAATTTGTATCTTTTTTACTTTTAAATGTATCCAATTTAAGTCAATTATGAATGTAATCCCTTCAACCATTTAATTTTTCACCTTTTTGCTTTTACATGTCCCAAAATATTTATTTATTTTGAAAAATCAACAACAAAAAAATTATTCTATTTTATCCTTTTATTTGAATTGATTTGACATTTTCACTTTTTTACATTTAGATGTTTTGAAATTATTGTTGAACCATAAAGTATTAATTGTCAATAAGAATTCTGGTGTATGAGTTGTATAACCATTATAATCAACTAAACCAATAATAAGAATTCCAAATTTTGTTGAACCATAATTTTAAATTCTGTTGAATTCTTATTGAACCATAAATCTCAACAAAATTCTTATTGTTCATTTTCGTTTTTTCACATTTGATCCATAAAACTTTTTTATTAAGTAGATTCTTTATTTGTGTCAAGATTCTTGAGATTATCAGATAACTTTAATAAAATCTGGAGTTTACCTAAGAATTGTACTTCTGAGTAACCCTGACTTTTTAGCAAATTATTTAAGAATGACTCTATTAGATTAGGTTCTTGGTTAATGAATTGCTTATTTTGACAACTCGCCCGTGCATTACACGGGAACTCCCACTAGTATACTAATAAATGTGAGTGAATAGTATTTTTTGACCACCAACTTTTTTTTCAATTTTGCCCCTTACCAATACTTTTTTTTCCATCATTTTATTTTTTTTGATTTGGCCCTTAAACATTTTTTTTTTCGATTTGGCCCCTAACCATATTTATTTTCTTATTTTTTTCCTAACCATTTTTTTTCAATCATTTTTTTTTTCATTTTGTCCCTAACCATGTTTTTATAAATGTGAGTGAACAGTAGCCATGACCACTAACTTTTTTTTTCAAATTTTGCCCCTCACCAATTTTATTTTTTCTATCATTTTGTTTTTTTCGATTTGGCTCCTAACTATATTTTTTTACCACCAACTTTTCTTCCGATTTTTATCCTAACCAATTTTATTTTTTTAATCATTTTTTTTTTGATTTGGCCCCTAACCATATTTTTTTTCTATTTTTTTCCGAGCCATTTTTTTTCCATCATTTTTTTTTTCATTTTGCCCCTAACCATGTTTTTTTTATAAATGTGAGTGAACAGTAGCCATGACCACCAATTTTTTTTCTAATTTTGCCCCTCACCAATTTTGATTTTTCCATCATTTTATTTTTTTCGATTTGTCCTTGAAACATTTTTTTTTTTGATTTGTCCACTAACCATATTTTTTTCTCTATTTTTTTCCTAACCATTTTTTTTTATTATCATTGTTCTTCCCAATTTTGTCCCTAACTATTTTTTTTTCGATTACCATTTTGTTTGCTTGAGTGAACAGTAAAACTCAGTGACTACCATTTTTTTTTACCGATTTTGCCCCTACTTTTGCGTGAGTGAACAGTAAATCAATGACTCTATTTTGCCAATCTAGAATGGCTCTATTAGATTAGGTTCTTGGTTATCAATTTTTTTTTTTAATTTTGCCCCTAACCAATACTTTTTTTTTTTCATCATTTGTTATTCCCGATTTGACCCCTAATCATTTTTTTTATTTTGTCCCTAAATATTCTTTTCTCCATTTTTTTCTTCTGATTTTGCCCCTATAATGTGAGTGAATAGTCACTCATTGACCACCAATTTTTTATTTTATTTTGCCTCTAATCAATTGTTCTTGGTCCCATTATTTTTTTTCTCGATTTTGCCCATAGTCATTTTTTTTCGATTTAGCCTCTGAATATTTTTTTTTCATTTTGCCTTTATATGTTTTTTTCCCGATTTAAACAGTATTAAATGTGAGTGAATGGACCACCAACTTTTTTTTTCTTCTATTTTGCCCCTAACAAACAGTTTTCCAGATATACATATGTGTGTGTGTGTTTGGGTAAGAAATAAAATGGATGAAAATGGATAAACTGGCAAGATCTAACATCTCATCTTATGTAATGTTTTTTTCAAGCAGTAAATTTCAACCATGGTCCCTATAGTTTTAACAAATGTTCATGTTAGGCCTTAGAGTTTTAACTTGAATAATTAGGATTTTACAGTTTTAATTTAGTTACAATGTGATCATTGTGTCAATAAATGTTAAATATTTGGATGGAAAGAATGTGTGAAGTTAGCATAGCCCTTTTTAGAGGGAAATTTTATCATTATGGGTCTTTTAGTGTAATCAAA
>BRYE01000024.1:5564859-5572359 GCA_030159115.1 Actinidia arguta var. hypoleuca
AAATGCTTTAATCTTTCTTTATATTGTTGCATCTTTTATCTAGAAAACTCTTCCTGTGATGGAAGCGGTTGTGGAGCAGCTTGGTGGTGCATTCGGTGATCTGGTTTGCTGGTTCTTCCTTGTGTTGCTGCTTATCTGAACCAGGTCATGGCATACTTCAAATCTCCTTCCTATCACTTCTAAGTTGATTGTAGCTGAGACAAGTTTATGCTGCAGATCATACAGGACTCAATTCTCGTAAACTCCTGGCTTCAAAATGAGCGGTCCGTCAACAAGACCCAGGTAGCTTGAGCTTTGGACAAGAAATCATGAACTTTCGTGGTTATTTGGTCCGAGTTTTTTCTTCATTTTTTTCCCCGTTTCATGCAATGTTTTTGAACTATGTATGGGTAATGACAAGTGATTTAAACTTGTCTTCTTCAAGATGATTCAGAGTCAGTAATTTTGGGATCCCCTTGTCTCCACAATTTACATTTGTTATCCCATCTCATGCTTGTATCTTAGAGTGTACATAAAACCCGATATTTTCAATTGTACATCGATTTAATTAAATGGCTAAACAACCTGGATTAAATACATTTAGCAGAGTGATTAGAGTTCACCTCAATCATTGTTACTGTTGATTGCCTATGTTATTGTTTGTTATTATCATTTGATGCATAATTAGATGGTTTATCAGTTAGCTGGCAGCCTATGTTTTCGTCCAAACCGAAATCTTGTATATTTCTCTGGATTACTTTTGCAACGTGTGCTTGCGTGCGTGTGTGTTTTCTTGGATTTTATCTTTTCAGTAATGTGGATGAATTGAGTCACTGCAAATTTCTTCTATGTTAGGTTATATTATAAGGGCCACTTCAAAATGAGCCTAATGGTTTGTGTGAAAGAGGGCATGGATAACATAAAAAGGTCTAAAAACAACATGAGTGGCCTCTGGAGCTAGACCATTCAGGTGTAAAAACTATAGACTTAATCGAAAGCTTTCATTTATTTATTTATTGTTTCTAAAATAAGAGAAGCAGATCACAAGAGAAGGGTCCATTTCACATTTGATGGTGTATCTAGAAAAGCATTAATAGGGTCTTATTTTACAAGCTTTGAAGATCTCTTATTACAGGACTAATACTGTTACTAGTAATTACCAAAAAAACATAATGTTACTAGTCAGTCACAGGAAAGCTAGTCTCTATTCAAAATGTGCTTGCTGGGGTGATGTTCAAAGTTGGCTGCAGAATGGGTCAATGAAGTGAAGCTCTCTGAAAAATACAAAAGAACTTACCAAGTTCTTACCAGCTACTTTAACTCCAAAGTCAATCTATTTAGGCTGCCTTGCCTTGACAATGACTTATGGAAAAGGACTAAACGTATTGTATTGTATTCTATTCTTTCTAGAAAAACTCTTATCATGGCATGAGATCATCCCTTCCCGCTTTTTCCGTCTCAATTTTTTTATCTATTTTTTTATTTTAAGATGCTTTAAAATGTTCATTCATTTTAAAAGTTAAATCATAAAATTTATTACTTTTCCTAAATTATCTTTTACAAACAATCATAAATATTTATGAAAGTGACGATATAAAGCCACTTTTAGAAGTCATTATGTTTTGACTTGATTATAAATAGTATTGTAGCTAAATATCTTTTTAACTAATTTAATTAGTAAAATCTTTAAAAAATGTTCACAATAGGCTATAATAAAAATAACCTACAAATTTAACTTCGTTACGGTTCTTAGTCAAAAATAATGTGAAAGCTCTAAATGCATTAAATAAACAATTACTTAGTAAAAAATAATGTGGATGCTCTAAATGCATTAAATAACTAAATACTTAGAAATAAAATGGGACATGTAATAAATGGTAAGCATAGTATTTTTTTTATTTCTATTTGCCATGTTAAAAACAGGACAAATTTCATAGCAGTGGGATAGTCAAGACTTGTATCATATCAGTAGTGACTGTGTGCGCGCCATGTTAAAAATAGGAGGAAAAAAAATCATCACTGGACAGCCAAGGAGTTGTATCATAGCAGTGTGTGTGTTTATGAAAGATATAATAGGTAGATGTGGGGGCGTGAATGTTGGAAATGATGGAAGAAAATCGAAAATAAAAATTTGCGGTGGCTATATAACGGTGGACGGTGTTTAAAGGCTTGCTGGACTAAGCTGCAAGACAGAAACAATGAGAACGGCCACGGGAGCTATTCCGGGAACAGCTCTCCGACGATCAAATAAGTGATCGAAAGTTTTAGGGAGAGAAAGTGTGTTTAAGCCTTGAGATAGCAAGAGTTGCGTACCTTTGAAAGAATAAGGCTTGACCTTATATAAAACAGTTCGGTGCATGCCTGGACCCACCAACTATCATGTCACTGGGTAGACTACATCTCGGCGCGTGCCGGGATGCGCTGACTTCTGTGTTAGTGAGTGGGTGGTTGACCCAGCTAGCCCATCATATCGTCGGCGCCTCAATCCAAGCGTGAGGGGCATCGGAGGAAACCTCGTCGTGGAAGTCACCTTTTGCCTTCTGATATGCCTTTGCCTCCAACCATTGCATCTCGATCGAGCTCTGACGCAGAGACCCCATCGAGCTTCCTACAGAGCGATAGTCAAGCGGCGGAGTATTTTATCCCTACCTCAATCAGAACTGGTACTTGGTATTTTATCCCTTACAATTTCCCCTTAGTTCGCATGAGATGGATCGTTGCTAGCCGATGTCATGTGAGTTGGATGTTAATGGTTCTTGGTGTGGAGAAGCTCGGACGATAATGTTTGTCAATGCTTGCAAGATGTCTCCTCACTGTACCTGGTTGTCATTTTCAGTGTTCTGAAGTACCATGCATCGTTCTCGGATTTTCTTTTAACTTAGTTAGAGATCAGATTCTGAAGCGTCTAACCTACCCTTAAGGGTTGTTTGGCGGAAACGTGCCTTGATGAAGCTGCCACGTGTTCGCATCTGACTGGTTCGTATAAAAATTTTGGTGCCAGCCAAACGACGCGCCCTAAGGGCATGTTTGGTAGGAAATCCTCCCTTTGATCTTCCATATAAATAGCAAGGAAGAAGTCTAGCACTATTTATCAGCATCTTGAGAGTTTTCTAGAGAGAGAAAGTGAGTGTCTAAGTTCTATTGCCGTTTGACCTCTATTTTTGATACTGATTTCGACATCGATGATCGTCCCATATACTCTGAATGCCCAATTTCCAATTTTTCTGCCATCTTCAGACCATCTCTATAAGTTTTTAATTTGGATTTTCTATAAATTTTCTTTGCAATACCTGTGTATTCATGCTGGATTTCTGATTCTATTTCGACCCATCAGGGTTTGCATTTGATGCTCCTGAATTTAATTTTCTAATGTCTTGCTTCAATACTTCCTGTTGGAAACTCTATCTATTAGAGTCTATCTATGACTGCCAATCCGCCTTTGATGGGAGGTCTTCAAGCTTTTCTTGGCCTAGGGGCTTTGGGTTGCTCCCCGATCTATTTCCCCCGATGGAATGGGTCCACATTGTTTGCTAAAATCTGTCAAGTCAATTTGATTCTTCTTGACTATTTGTTTGTCATTGACGGACAGTCTGCAAGTTTTTTGCCTTGAAAATTCATCTTCTAGAGTTATGGTTTTTCCCCCTCAAGTCATTTTGTTGCCAAGATGGGTTCGAGGTAAGAGGATGGCTTGAGCGTTGTCCCTTAAAAAAATGTAGATATACCTCGTAGGACAGAGCTCGGAGCTTGCGGGGAACTTGTCTAACGAGGTTGAGCTTGTTCTCACTGCTTTGTTTTGATAGAGAGACCAGGCCCTAACGAGGTGATCACTGTAGTAAGAGTCGAGGACCGCACCCTAGTCCGCACATGGCTTATCCATCAAGTTGGCCTTAGGTTCCCTATTAGTCCCATGTTAAAGGTCGTCATGGCTCATTGTCGGCTCACCTTCATGCAGGTTTCGGTAAACTTTGTTCGCACTATGCTCGATGGGTTTGTTCGCACTATGCTCGATGGGTTTGTTCGCACTATGCTCGATGGGGACACATTGATACAAAGGTAAGGGTTATAGTTTGACACCTATGATCTGTTGCATGTGTATAGTGTGGCACACCTAAAGATAGAGTTAGGTACCAACCTGTACACCGAGAACCACTATCTACGGCTTCAGAACCCCTAATAGCCCCAAATGAGACTGGTAATCGAGAGATTCCTGAGAGTAAGTTCTTTTTCGCACCTTTATTACGTTGAGTTTTTTCCACTTGTATAAATCTAAACAATATTATTGCTGATTTGAATATTACACCTTGGTTGATTTGTCCTAGATTTAACAGCTAGTTTTGGAAGATGCCTAATCAGTGCACGAAGGCCATAAAGAGTGTGAACAACTGCCAACGTCCCTGAGATGTGAAAACCCTTCTCCAATACAAGCCATTTATCACCACATTCCCCCATTGAGTAGAGCAGCTCAGATGAGTCAGGCTCCTACCATTTTGCATTCAAGAATGCACTCTACAATGTCAACCATCGATCTTGGTTGAAGTTAGTCCTTTGGTTGACCAAACTGCTACCGAGCTCCAACAACTTAAAGAAGAAGACGAAGGTTAAAGCACAAGTTTCAATGGTGCCTGCAATTCCTCCAACTTGAGTGACCTCTTTGGAAGTGAAGAGGAGGAAGAGGGGGAAGAGGTTAAGCAGGTTATTGGAGTAGCGATCTCAGACAACTTTCAAGTTGGAGTGGTGAACCCTACTAAATTTCCTACGGTGGATCTAGTCCTGATCATCTTGGACGAGGAAGGCCCTGTTAATCCCAAGTTTCCTCTAGTTCCCTTGGCATTAGGGGACGACGTTGATCATTCTTTTGTTGGAAGGGAATGTGGTGATTCAAACTCCGAAGTAAACATGACTCCGAAGGCCAAAAACCTCTGTGATACTTTTGCCCCCCAAAAGTCCAAGGCTGTTGCTGCCCCCACAGTCCAAGATCCCATTCTAGTTCAAGTTCTAGCCCTAACTTTAGTGGAGCCGAGCTTGCCTCCCTCCCCACAGCCCAAAAATGACAAGGGAAAGGCACCTAAGACTTGGTCATATTAATTTTAAAAAGGATTAATAGATTGGTTAAAGAGGGTCATTTGTCCTCTTTGACCATTCAACCCTTTCCTGCGTGTGCATCGTGTATAGAAGGAAAAATGAGTAAAAGGCCTTTTCTACAAAGGGTAATAGATCCGAAGGTGTATTAAAGTTAAATTCGTACAGACATGTGTGAACCCCTAATTGTTAGGCCTAGAAGGAGCTTGAGTATTTTGTTACTTTCATTGATGATTACTCAAGATATGATTATGTTTAACTATTGCACCATAAGTTTGAGGCATTTGAAAAGTTCAAAGAATTTTGAGTTGAAGCAGAGAAACAACTAAATAAGAACATAAAGTCACTTCAATCCGATCAAAGTGGCTAGTACCTTTCTAGTGAATTTAATAAGTATTTGTTGGATAATGGGATTCTATCCCAGTTTTTAGCACTTGGTATGCCTCAACATGATAGTGTGGCTGAAAGAAGAAATCGGCCTCTTTTGAGATCCATGATGAGTTATTCTGATATATACCAAAGTTCCTATGGAGATATTGTAAACTCAGTTCCAACTAAGTCTCTTTACAACACTCTTGTAGAGTTGTGAGCTGGGCACAAGGCTAATTTACAATGTTATAGAATATGAACGTGTTCGGTATATGTACTTAGTAAAGATCAAAAAGTTAAAAACTAAGGCATAATTATACTATTTTGTGGGATATTCTAAAGAAACTAAAGTCTGGTTATTTATAATTCCAAAGAATAGATACTATTAGCTAGAACTAATGTTATATTTTTGGAGGGCGATTATATGATGGATTGGAAGCTTAATGATAGACTTAATCTTAGAGAGTTGTCTGACACTCCCAAGAGCCATTAGAAGAAGTTCTAATCCAATGGAGTTCCAAAAACCACTACTTCACCACTTTTAGATACACGAGAACCACGTTATAGTGGGAGGATTGCCAGGGCACCTAACCGATTCATGTTCTTAGGAGATTCTATCTCTGATGAACATGATTTGTATCCTAGTAACTACAACATGGTCATTTCTGACAAAGATTCAGAAATTGGCAAAATACAATAAAAGTTGAGATGTAATCTATGTACTCTAATCATGTCTGAGAACTTGTAGAGTCACCTATCAATGTTAAACCCGTTGGCTGTAAATGGGTCTATAAGAGAAAAAGAGAACCCGATAATTCGATAGAGACTTTTAAAGCTAGATTTGTGGCCAAAGAATATACTAAAAAGAAAGAATTGATTATGAGGAAACATTTTCACTAGACGTCATAGTTAAGTCTATTTGAGTTTTCTTGTCCATTACGGAACATTTTGATTATAAAATTTGGCAAATGGATGTTAAGACTGCATATTTGAATGACAATCCTGAGAAAAACATCTAAATGATGCAATCAGACAGTTTCATAGTTAAGGGCCAAGAGCATATGGTATGCAAGTTGCATAAGTTCATTTATGGACTTCAGCAAGTATCTCGAAGTTATCAACCGCTCGATCACAACCTTAAGTCTTCTGCTGTATTCCTCACACACGTAGTCCCAACTGTTAGGGGTTCTATTCTATCACAAAAACATGAATCTTAGAATATTTTGTAACCCTAGCTGCTAATAGAGTACGTGTATATAAAGATTATAGAAGGGACCAAAGGATAAGTATGATTAGGCTTCCAATATAAACAAGGACTCCTAATCCAACAAGGATTAATCCTTATTTATGTAAATTATAATTAAGGCTACTAAATAATTATAATTGCACTTCTTGTCATACCAAAATTTTACTTTGAGTTCTTTTTTATTAAATACTTATTTATCTCCCCATGTTAAGATGACATATATCTGTCTATTAAATTAAATTAAATTACTGATAATTAAATTTAATAAATTTATTTAATTTTTAAGACCTTTCACTTAACTTATTTGACATGTCGGATTCATAATCCACTTGCAGATTTTGACATGATTAAAACTAAAAGCTTCCTCAAGGGGGTATTCATTGATGATATCTTGATTTATGGGAATACCTATGAGTCTTGTTTAGAGCATTTAGAGCGTGTTTGGGAGAGATGTGAGGAGAGCCATCTAGTGCTTAATTGGGAGAAGTGTCACTTTATGGTAACACAAGGTATAGTTTTGGGGCATATAGTGTTTAGCAAGGGGATAGAGGTAGATAAATCAAAAGTTGAACTTATTCAACATCTTCCTATTCCTAAGTATGTAAAAGATGTGAGATCCTTTTTAGAACATGCCAGTTTCTACCGGCGTTTCATTGAGGGGCTTAGTGTCATATCTAGACCTTTGTGCCACTTGCTTTCATTAGATGTATCTTTTGAGTGGATACCACAATACCAAGAAACCTTTGATAAACTCAAAGGTCATCTCACCATCGCACCGATTGTTAGATCACCTGATTGGTTTGTCCCTTTTGAGTTGATGTGTGATG
>BRYE01000024.1:5577359-5579859 GCA_030159115.1 Actinidia arguta var. hypoleuca
CGAAGACACCACCCACTTAGTGAAACAGTCTATCACTGCTAGCAAAAGTTTCTTGTTCCCTAGAGCTCAAGGAAAGACTCTCATGATGTCCATTCCCCATCGATCAAAGGGCCATGGACTGGCGAGAGAACTTAAGTGCCGAGCTAGTTGATGAATGAGAGGGGAGAAAATTTGAGGACGTACATTTGGGCATCATTTTTGCATGTAGGGCCACCAATACCCCTGAGTTAGGGCTAAGTGGACCAATGATCATCCCTCTGAGTGCAATTCGCATATGCCTTTATGAATTTCAAACAGCATGTCTTCAACCAAACTCTGGTGGATGCTTCGTAACCATGCTATTTTTTTTCCTGAGTTTGTGTGCCTCTCTTTTGTCTTTTGAAAACTTTTCATGGGGTAAAAAATTTGAATTTGAAAGTGGATCCATCTAGCTCAGTCCCAGCTCAGTGTTAATTAGAAAAGATTCTTGACGGGTTTCGTTATTGGGAATCAAGATTAGATCAACTATAATTGTCCATATAATTTCTCTTGCAAAAATTGATGGTCTACTAGTGTGTCTACATGTGAATTTAAATATCTCCCCACTACCTCGATCTGGACTACTCTAAATTCGGTGAGGAGGGTCCTTGAGGGTGGCAAACTTGATGACCTGCTGTAGTGTGGATGCAACTCCCTTCATCTTATGTAACCAATCTCGGCCAACAATTGCGTTATAGAGGGAGGGAATACCAACAACAACAAACTCTGTCACCAACTCTTGGGAACTAGCTAGAACTTTGAGTGTTATTATTCTCAAAGGCCAGTGAGACTAAGCGTTGAACCAGACTAACAAAGCTCAGGCTGGCTTTAAATCAACCTTAGATAACTTAAGTTGTTTAAACAAGTTATAATACATCACCTCAACCGAGCTTGTAATACCCCAACCCGGAATAGAAATTTAATTACTTAAATTAAAGTTTTGGGGATATTTTTCAGTAATTAAAATTATACCCGAATAATATTTTTTGTTAAAGTTTAACAGAAAATGGACACATGTCAAGCAATTAGGTGGGATCATGTGGCGCCATGAGAGCCACATGTTTGGGTGACACATGGGTATGAGTCACTAGGTGACTCACCTAACTCAACTTTCAAAGTCAACAAAAATGGCCAACACATGCTTGCTTGCTAAGAACTTGTGAAAGCCAAATATCTTGGTTGGGAAACTTGTGCAAACAAGTTTGGCATATGTGTGTGAGTGTATGCACAAGAGAGAAGACAAAAATAAAGGAAAAGAGAGAGAAAGAAAGAAAAGGAAGAAGAAAGAAAGGAAAGAAAGAAAAAGAGAACTAGAGAGAGAGAAAGCTTGGAAGCTTGATTGGAATAGGAGCTTGAAAGCTCAAGAAATAGAGAAAGAGAAAGGGCGAGAGAGTGGAGGAGAGAGAATAGTGAAAGGAAGTCACGCGAAATCTCCAAACTCCGGTAAATACCCTTGTCTCTTTCCTATTTCTATATATATTTCTATAAAGTAGGTGTTGAACACTTAAGGTAGGAGGAATATGCCCTATCATGGTAAAACCTTTAGAAAACATGAAAAATACGACCCGTGTATGCCGTGGTAGACTTGAAATCGAATTGAAATCGAATTGAAATCGAAATCTGGACTGCGTTTGATTTTTGTCAAAATCAGCAGTTATTATTTTGAGTACAGCTTTCTCATACAATATCCTTTTGACTCGATTCGAGTTGCGTATCAAATTTATTTCAAATATCTACAATTTTATTTTATGAGTTTTTTCTAATTTTGAGGTTTAGTAGCTCGAAAAATGCTTGGAAGTCAAGCCAAAGAATCTGTCTTTTCCCTGGATTGGTCCAGCTTTTTCGACCGATCTAGTTTTTTTTCAAAAAACCTACTGATATGTCCTGAACCGATTCAACTTTCCCCGACTGGTTCAACTTTATTCCAAAACCTTCTAGCTTGTCCCCGACCGGTCCAGCTTCCCAGGAAACCTACTATTAGTCCCAAACCGGCCAAGCATATGTCTGATCCTTAGACTCGGTACACTAGGAAGTACTCAAGTTAAATAAAGAAAGTACATAATTAAGCGAAAGGCTAATTGTGAGAATTGTTAACTATAGGAACGAGGCCCAAGGGGCCATTGCTTTAGTCTGGAAACAAGTGCATGTGGAATGCAGGATTAAGCACGAGATGAGTCTTGTTATGTTTTACATTACATAAAAGTAACATATTTATGTATTGTAAATGAAAGCATGGCTTATGGTTAAAACTGATATTTTTTATGTTTAAAAATATATTTTATTTTGTTGTACCATGAAATTATAAAAATGAGGGAACAAGTGGGCAAAAAAAGTAGAAGCCCGAATTGAAGTTAAAGAATTTTGGGAAGAACCTAAAAGGGCAAGTGCAAGTGTGCCCGAATTGTGGAAGCTATCATTGGGGTGAATGTTGGAAGAATAGAATTGAAGTCAGGAATGAGATTAGATGTTTCCACTATAATGA
>BRYE01000024.1:5592359-5597359 GCA_030159115.1 Actinidia arguta var. hypoleuca
TGTTTTACAAGAATATGGTTTTCAAAATAATTTTTTCAGTATTACTTTTGATAATGTGATCAATAATACCGTCGCGATTGAACTATTTAATCAGCAATTAAAATAATTTATATCATATCAGATGTGTTTATCATATTATCAATTTAATTGTTAAAGATGGATTAAAAATATTTGAAGAAAATATTCAAAAAATTAGATATGTCATCATGTATATTAGATCTTTTCCATATACCAAGGATTTAAATTTTTTTGTTAAACAAATGGCTAAAATGTAGGAATTTTCCAGTATATATTAACCACAGTTGGAACACAACTTATCTTATACTGCAGTGTGAGACCCGTCTTGTAAAATTTTATTGTTTAATCAATTAATTTAATAGTGTTGATTAAGTTGCAAGGAATATAAATAATATGATTTAAAAGTTACAGGGTGAAATCATAAATATCCTAACTAATATGAGATATACATTAAATATATATAAAAAAATGTAATTTGAAAAAAAAAGTGTAATTTTGTCATGAGAACCGCTGCTCTCTTTTCTTGTACATATTTGTGTATATGTATCTCTATTAGGCTTAGAAGATCTATTAAGCTTAGAAGAAGAATAAAAAAAAGGAGAAGAGAGAGA
Organism: Actinidia arguta var. hypoleuca; assembly: GCA_030159115.1. Classification (NCBI taxonomy): domain Eukaryota; kingdom Viridiplantae; phylum Streptophyta; class Magnoliopsida; order Ericales; family Actinidiaceae; genus Actinidia; species Actinidia arguta. The sequence goes on from BRYE01000024.1 coordinate 5,592,989, forward strand.
GAGAGGAACACAGAGAGAAAAGATTTGGAAAAATCCAGCGACAACAATTTGACAGTTTAACTAGGTATGAATTTTATATATTTCATATTTGTTTCAAAATTTCTCATAGTTAATAATTTGAAATTTTTATGAAATTAAAAAATAAAAAACTATGAGAATCAAAGGAATATATGCATGTTTAAGTTTAGTTTATGTTGTATTGAAATTTGAAGTGCATATAGAGTCAAGAATCTGATTTTTAGACTGTTTTGTGGATGAGCAGAATTTCTAAAAACTTTAGGAAGGTTGTCGAATTTTTAAAAATAGTTACATAGCTTATAAATTTATGATTTTTTTCTGTATACGGATATATGTGTCTAGTATGTTTTGGAAAAGTTTCGGAGTCAAATTAGATTTGAGGAAATTTATACAAATAGTAGACCGAGTTGTTATCATTGATTTTCATAGCAGAATTTATCCTTTCGATTTTTGGATTTTAAAAATAGTTAATGATATTCAAAAATTATAAAATTTTAATATTTTGTACATTTATATGTATACTTTGTTAAGGTGAGAGTATATGTATAGTTTCATAATAGTTTGAAATGATTCTTTTCCGTTCTTATTTAAAATAATTCAAGTGGTAAAACTCTTATTAGTAGAGAATTTTTATTATGTTTTTGATTTGATGGATCAAATATGTTTATTTTATGCCTCTTGTACCATTATTGGCAAGCTTGGTTATGTGCTTGCGTGGTAAGCTTGGCTGTTATGCTTACCCTGACTATTGCAAACTTGGTTGTTGTTTGCCTGGTGAGCTTGGTTGTTGCTTACCATTCAGATTGATTACTAATCTAACTTGCTGGCACCTACCATTGGTGATAAAGAATGACTCTCCTCACTACCACTATATGTGAGTTTGTGACTGAGGTAACGGTACCGTCATAACTCCTGAGTTGTGAGGTTAAATGACTCCTTTGACACATTTGGTAAATTATAAGATATTTATTTATGAAAAACATGATTGTGGTAAAGAAATTATTATTTTTGCTTGGATGAGATTTATTCTCATGATATGGAGAATTTATGTATAAATACGAGATTTGTTTTATTGTAGAATAAGTTTATAGTTATCGTTTTGCATAACTTATATGAGAAAACTGGTTATTTGAAATGAATTGATCCATTTAAACTTGTATGTTAAATGTTCTTTCTATTATGATTCTATCTAACACTCTCCTGCTACCTTTTTGGTTGTAGACTTTTGCTAGAGATGGAGGTCGATCCACTACAATATCATCCAGGATGTTAATAGGGTAGTTGTTTTAGTATTTGAGAGTTGTGTATATATAGTTATACATTTTGGGATTGTATACTGAACTTATTTTTGGCTATAGTTTCAAATAAATAAATTTATTTAGTTGTAGAGGATTGCATGTACTTTACTTTAAAGTATAGTTGTAGTATAAAATATTTCAGGTGGAGATGTCAATGGTGTACTTATTTGATGATATTATAACATGCAATAATTTATTTTTTTAATTATTTGGAAAATATATATGTTATAAAGTAAATAAGTTGTGATGTGTCATATTATTTTGTGTAGACACGTGTCATACCGGAGTGGGATGTGACATGAAATCAACTAAAAATTTTTAAGAAATTATGAGCCTGGACGTGTAAGCAAATAACATGGGCATGATACTTGAAGATGATTGGGATATGTATAATGTCATTTGTAAGTTTGTAGAAGTTTTTATATCGCAACAAACGATTGTTCTGTTGTTTACTATTTCACTACTCAACTTGTCATCACACACATATATCAAGTTGCTAATAATTTTAAAGAACATAGGTATTTACTTATATTTAAAGACATTTGTGCAGCAATGAAAACAAAAATTTTAAAATATTGGACGAATTTGCCTTACCTATTTACGTTATTAGCTATAACAGACCTTAGGATTAAATTATCTGATATAGAATTTTTTTGTACCGCTATTAAATGAATGCTTAAACGTATATCTAGCTATTTTCAGTAATGATGTTAGATTAGTTTTAACTACACTATATACTGCATAAGAATCAAAATATTTCCCACGATGCACGACTTCTACCATCATTTTTACAACTTTTACTTCAACTAGTGGCCTACAAGGTAAGAACGTTTGGAGTATAATAGCTAACATTGATAAAAAAAAAAAACATTAGTGTTTCATTACGCTCTGAATTTTTTAAATACTTAGACACAGACTTTAGTGATTTTTTAGCGAATAGTGAAAAAAATAGTCTAAATATTTTGGCATGGTGAAAAGACCACACAAATTTTTTTTCGATACTCTCCATCATGGCACGTGATCTACTGACCCCTCCGGCATCAACTGTGGCATCGGAGTCAGATTTTAGTGCAGATAGTCGGCAACTGTATGAGAGGATAAGCTCATTGAGCTCGGAGATACTGGAGTACCAAATATGTATTAAAGATTGGGATGATGTAAAGTAATTCAACACAAGGTTACAGAAGAGGATTACATTGTAAATCTTTCAAGACCATAGGTCTATTGGACGATGAAGTGAACGAACACAATAATTAGTTGGAATTATTTTTTTTATTTTAACATTGTTATTTTGTAAGAAAAGAATGAGTAATGCAAATGAATGATGGTTAAGTGGGTCCTAACCTAACTGAGATGTGCTTAAATTATAGTGATGAAAATCTCAACTTCTAAATTTATTTTAGTTGTTTGTTTATTTTAATTTTTTATCAATGTATTTGACATTATTTTTCAATTAATGAAGTCAATATTTTTCTATTTTTTTAGTCAATTTATAAATTATTTTTCAATATAAATACATTATTGTTGTAAATTACTAAAATATAATTTTTTAATTTTTAATTTTTGAAAATAATAAGTTTTAATAAAATTACTTAAACTAACAAATATTATTTATAATAGTAAAAAAATATATGTATAAAAATTGGGCAAAATGTGTTGCCAAAATTTTTAAATAAACCGAGAATCCAAAAAAAAAAGGTTAAACACACCAAATAAAAAATGGTTTGATTCAGCTCGGTCTAGCCTAACCGCCAATCGGGTGAGTCGAGCCCACGAGTCATTCTGAACATAGCGATTGGCTTTCGAGCTGGGCCAAACCCGACTAGCCACTTGTGCTAGCTAGTCTCAATCTGGACCAAGCTTGCTCAGGCCCGTGAACAAATCAGGTCGGATCAACTTGATCCGATTCAATTTGCACCACTATTTGATAGAGCTTATAAGCAATAATTTTTATTTTTTTTATTTTAAAAGTTGTTCTGTTTATGCTTATGAGCTAACAATAACCTACAAAAGTTGGTTTTTAGAAGTTCTATTTTAAAATTTTAAAATTTTTAATTTTAAATAAGCAATTTGAATATAAGTTTGGCTTAATTAATATAAAAAAGAATTTTTTTTTTTTTTTTGTGTGTGTGTTGAATGGTTTGTAGAAAATTAATATTCAAATGGAAGGGGACCATTTAGTATTTAAGAAGATGCTAGGAAAATTTAGCTCAGGGGCTGTATTAACTATGGGTGGGGCCCATCTACTACTGTTCTACAATTTTCTTAGAGATTTGTTTTTTCCACCCCTCCAGCAGTCACATCACCATCTCTTTCTTGACAAAATTACAATTTTACCCCCGCCCCCCTCTTGTTCCCCCCGTGTCCCTCTCCTTTTTGGCTGTTGACCCAGCGTGGGCCCTACACACTATCAGCCCAGCCCCCCCACCAAATCCCCCAACTGCCCCTTTGTTGGCTAACCCCTCTCCCTCTCTCTTTCTTTCTCTCTCTCTTACCCATTATACCATCTTTTATTATCAAAAATTTATTATCAAAAAATTGATAAATATTTATTTTTATTTTTATTTTTTGTAATACCATTTCTTAGTTATTTATTACAAAAAAAATGATCAAATTTTTTTATTAATTTTTAAAATTTATTTTTGAATATCATTTCTTATTTATTTCTTACACAAAAATTGATCAAATTTTGTTGTAATTTTTTTAAAAAAAATAATTCCATCTATTGATTATTTATTACCAAAAAATTGATTAAAAATTTATAATTTTTTTTTCTTTCACATTTCGAATGTTTATATAAAATTTTTAAACACATAAGAATTTATTTAATAATTTTTTTTTGTAAACCATCTATTCTTTTTGGTTTTATCTAAAATTTTTAAACACCTAAAATGTTTTAGTATTTTTATTTGTCATAAAAACACAAGAGAAAAATAATAACTTTTAACCTATCAATATAGTAGTCAATTATATATTACATAAGAACATAATTTCTAATCAATATAAAATTGACTACTACATAAGAACAAGAGTTTGGAGGAGATATTGATTAGAA
>BRYE01000024.1:5604859-5607359 GCA_030159115.1 Actinidia arguta var. hypoleuca
GATGTGCGCTGTTGATGTGCTGCTGATGTCACGGACAGAGCGCGTGTTGACGACGCGCCGAGAGTGGATCTGACTCGCAGGGGCGCGTGGTGCCCCGTGTGACGTGAGTGAGGTAGAGACGCGCTTGAGCGCGTGAAGGTGCGTGTGATGATTCTAGGGTTGACATCATAGAGAGCGGTGCGTGGCTGAGGCGCATGTGTGCGCGTGGGAAATACTATGAGAGTAGATCTAACTTGCACAGATTCAAGCAGTGCATGGAGGCACGTGTGGTGGTTTCCAGCGATGTTCATGACTGGGCTTAGTTCAGAATTCGACGAGGAACACAATGGTGTGTTCAAATTTCAAATCAAAATAGATTTTCTGTCGACAGAATACAGATGAGGAAAAAGAACAGTCATTACTATTCTAAACAAGAAGATCAAAAATCAAAAGTAAAAGAAGAACCATGTTAGTATGTATATATATATGTGTGTGTGTGTATAATGTTGAGAATATAGTGTTGAGAGTAGAGAGAAAGAGAAAGAGAGGAAAGATAACTTGTATATTGAAGAGAGTTTATTACAAAAGAAGAGAATATGAGAAAATATAGACAAAACTAATAAGGGTGAAATACAATAACCTCCCCTGAGGTTTGCCTTTAATACATAAAGTATCCCTGATGTTTGAGAAATTACCATGACCTCCCTTGAGGTTTGCATTTAATAAAAATGTCCCCCTGACGTTTGAGAAATTACACTGACCACCCCTGAGATTTTGAATTAATACACAAAATACTCTTAAAATACATTGACCACCCCAGGAGTGCTTTGTGTATTAACCCGGAACCTCAGGGGTGGTCAGTGTAACTTCTCAAATGTCAGGGGGGCACTTTTATTAAATACAAACCTCAAGGGAGGTCATTGTAATTTCTCAAATGTCAGGGGTACTTTGTGTATTAACATAAAACCTTAGGGGTGGTAAGTGTATTTCACCCAACTAATAAAGGTAAAAAGACTAATCTACCCTTAGATAGATATACATCAACAAGATAGATATACATCAACATATCTTATTTAAATATAGTGGTGCTAGCAGTAATATCTAAAAATCCAAGAGGGACATGTGCCTGTCTTATTCCTTCATTCCCTCCGCCTTGTCCAATATATTTCCCAGTCCCCCAGCTGGAACATTTTTCATTTTATATAGAAATGCAATTAGCTAGATGAGATTTTTGTTTTTCTAGTTTAGCATGTTATAATATTTAACATTTGGTGTAGTACATTAACTTTGGTTTGTACCTAACTTTTTTATAGTTTTAGTTTGGGTTCTTAATTAACGAAGTCATTAATTAATTTTTTGTATGTGGTTATATAATTATTATTTGTAATTCAGTATTAAAAATGATAATAACATATATTTTAAGAATGTACTGTACCCTTATTGTACTCGTACCCTATTTTTTTTTAGGTTCCGACAATTTTGTTGTACTAACATGCCTGTATTGCATCGATACCAGTATATGTACCCGTAGACTTGTTTCATAGTTTTTCGGATCACTCTTGTTTGAACTATGCACTATGATAGATTGGTTGAGGGCTTGGGGAAGAGGGAAAAGGAAAGGTACTTTACAAGGGCGGAGCCAAGATTCTAATTTACCCTGCGTTAATGAAAAATTTTAATGAATAAAAAAAAAATTATAGAACATATATATGCAAAAGTTATATAAACCAAATAATTTCATAACTAATATATAGCAAAAGTGTACACAAACTGAAAAATATTCAAAAAAATTCAAGGAAAAATACATATTGAAATTGTGTCTAGCGGTTCTTCATGGAATAGAAATCATCTACTATTGAATTTGAATCGATAGGTTTAGAAAGTTCTCTTTCGATATAAACAATCATAGAATCTACAAGAAACTCATCATCCATCTTGTTGCAAAGAGCAGTTTTAACATGTTTTATAGTGAAAATGCTCGTTCAGTAGTTGTTGTGGTAACGGGAAGAGTTAAAATAAGATGAACCAACTTCTCGATTAAATAATAGTGTTGTGACTTATTTGTTTCTACCAATCCTCGACATAATTCAAAAATTATTGACATATTCTAAAATTCTTGATGATGAGGTACATCAAGTTCATAATGTTCCAACTAACATCTCAAATAATGCATCTCCTATTTAGTGAAATCATCTGGATAAAATTTATCAATTTCCAAGGACTTAAAGCCATCTTTTGGTTTTAAAACCGAGCTGAGTATACGCAGTTCCATTGCTCCCTCATTGAATATGTTATTTATTTCTATCAGTTGAAGATCTATTATAGTGTTGAATATATCAAAGCAGTAATGTTACTCTACTGTAATATGATCCTTTTGCTGACAACAACGGCTTATAACTTCTTTGTAACAAGCACACATCATAGGCAAATCGATGTCATACTGTGTACAAATTGATTCCAAATGCTTCAAGAGAATATTAAAGTCATCTACTCTCAAAGTTTGAAGGAGTGTTTTTGTAGT
>BRYE01000024.1:5624859-5637359 GCA_030159115.1 Actinidia arguta var. hypoleuca
CGGGGCAGATCCCCTCGTCGGGCTGCCAGGAACAAGACATGTCCACTTCCCAAAAAATTAGGAATCTGGACGCTCGCCTGGACGCCATCAACACGGGGACCGGTGCCCCAATAACTATAGATGCTTTGATCAGGCAAACTGAACCACCTTTTACCTAAAGAATAATGAGAGCCAAGGTATCATCCAGGTTCAAACTGCCTGCTCAGCTCGGGATCTATGAAGGCAAAACAGACCCTATGGATCACCTGGATTCTTACAAAAATCTGATGCATCTCCAGGGTTACTCGGATGAGGTCATGTGTAAAGCTTTTTCTGCTACAATAAAGGGGACGGCGAGATCGTGGTTCCGAAAATTGACTCCCGGAGCCATAGATTCATTTGGTGAACTGAGCAGACTTTTCGTAGCTAATTTCATAAGCTGTAGGGTCAGGCAGAAGAACGCGTCCCATCTTTTCACCATCCACCAAAAGGAAACGGAGAACTTGAAGGATTATGTGAAGCGATTTAACTAGGCTATATTAGAAGTGGAAGACCCCAGTGACAAGGTGGTCGTCATGGCAATGATGGAGGGACTTTGCCCAGGTCCCTTGTTCGATTCTCTGTCCAAGAACGTTCTGGAGACATTGTCCGTCCTTCAAAGTAAAGCCGACAAGTACATCGCCGCGGAGGAATTGGCCGAAGCCAAACGGAGGTGAAGAGGGAAGGAGGACCACAAGAGGAAAGAGCCTGATACAAGGTGATCTGATTATAAGGATGATGAACGAAAAAGCAAGAAGCCTAATCGGGACTCAAGGCGGACCAATGACAGGCGACCTCGTACTCCACCTCGTCGCACCGAGCTGGTCTTGCCTCCGCTTAATGCTCCCATTGCCCAAGTCCTCACAGAAATCAAGCATGAAGAGTTCGTCAAGTGGCCCTCGAAAATCAAGACTGATCCCCGAAAGAGAAACAAAAACAAATACTGCGAGTTTCACCGAGACCATGGCCATAATACCGAAGACTGTTTTCATCTTAAGGAGCAAATAGCTGACCTCATCAAAAGAGGGTATCTAAGAAAATACATTGGGGATCGCCACTCCCCCAATTCGCCAGAAAGAAGATACGGAGACAATCGACCTACTACTGGAGACATTCAGGTAATACACGGTGGGTTTGGATCCTGAGGAAGCTCGAATTCATCCAGAAAGAGGCACGCCAGAAGTGCAGGTATGCTATCCGCAGAAGTTTATAACCTCTCCTCGCCAATGGCCGATGTCCACCCACCCATTACCTTCAACAATGATGACCTCAAAGGCCTGCATCTACCTCATGACGACGCCCTGGTCGTTTCGGGCATCATCGCCAATTTTACCGTCCAAAGAATCTTGGTCGACAATGGTAGTTCGGCTGATATTCTGTTCATCTCCGCATTTGAAAAAATGAAGATAGGGCTCGACAAGTTACAGCCCTATATGACGCCTTTGGTGGGATTTGGAGGAAATCTGACTCATCCACTGGGATGGGTCAAGTTGCCGGTTACTTTGGGGACAGAACCTCGCCAAACTACTGTTTAGCAGGACTTCATTGTAGTTGATTGCCCTTCCCCCTACAATGCCATTTTAGGACGCCCAACTCTAGGCGGAATTAGGGCGATTACTTCAACCTATCACCTGAAGATGAAGTTCCCCACCTCGGCAGGAGTGGGTGAAGTGCGGGGCGACCAGAAAGTGACCAGACAATGTTTCATTTAGGCCATGAAGATCGAGACCCTCCCGGTACCGAATACCCAATAGCAATTACCGATCAACGATGGCGAGATGGAATCTTTGAGGGACGAGGTGGAACAGGTTGTCTTGATTGATCCCCGAGAAACCGAAAACACTAAGCCCCTTGAAGAAACTACCCAATTTCCATCCATCCAGAATATCCTGATCGCCACGTTATGATCGGAACAGAACTTGCCGAAGAACAGCGCAATGCTTTAGTGGAATTCTTAAAAAGAAACTTCGATGTTTTTGCCTGGTCCCAAGGCGACGTCCCGGGGATAAATCCGCAGGTCGCCATGCATAAATTGCAGACCAACCTGACAAATCCTCCAGTTCGCCAGAAGAGAAGGAAATTCGCCCCCGAGCGGCTTCGAGTTATTGACGAGGAGGTCGCCAAACTCATCAGAGCTAGAGTTATCAAGGAAGCCCAATATCCGGATTGGTTGGCTAATGTCGTCGTCGCCCCAAAAAAGGGGGGGAAGTGGAGAGTATGCGTAGACTACACTGATCTCAACAAAGCGTGCCCAAAAGACAGTTTTCCACTGCCAAAAATTGATTTGATAGTCGACGCCACATCTAAGCACGAGCTTCTTAGCTTCATGGATGCCTTTTCGGGATATCACCAGATCAAAATGTTTCCTCCTTACGTAGAGAAAACTTCATTCATCACGGAACGAGGATTGTATTGCTACAAGGTCATGCCATTTGGTCTCAAAAATGCTGGGGCTACTTATCAAAGATTGGTGAACAGAATGTTCAAAGAGCTAATCGGAAAGACCATGGAAGTATATATAGACGACATGCTCGTTAAAAGCCTTGAAGCAGCAAAGCACGTCGCCCACCTTGAAGAAGCTTTCAACATTCTGAGGAAACACAGGATGATGTTGAATCCTTCCAAATGCATTTTTGGCGAATCATCCGGAAAATTCTTAGGGTTCTTGGTAACCAAACGTGGAATTGAAGCTAATCCAGACCAAATTCAAGCTCTGCTCGGGATGAGCTCGCCCAGAAATATTCGTGAAGTCCAGTAGTTAAGTGGGCGGGTTGCCGCCCTCAACCGATTTGTTTCCAAATCGGCAGACAAATGTTTACCGTTCTTCAAAATCCTAAGGAAAAATCAAAATTTCCAGTGGACGAGAGAATCGGAGGAAGCTTTTCAACACCTCAAAGAGTATTTAGGGTCGCCTCCTCTGCTTGTGGTACCAACCACGGGGGAAGAATTGTTCATATACCTCGCCGTTTCGACCACAGCAGTAAGTGTCGTGCTCATTCGAGAAGAGGACCATGTCCAGAAACTGGTTTACTATGTTAGTAAGGTCCTGATGGGTGTTGAGAACAGATACGTCATGATTGAAAAGCTCGCCTACGCCCTCCTGATCGCCGCCAGAAAACTTCGCCACTATTTTCAAGCCCATCCCATGACCGTGTTAACCGATCAACCGTTGAAATAGGTTCTTCAACGACCAGATACCTCAGGGAGACTCCTGAAATGGTCCATTGAGTTGAGCGAATTCCATATTAACTACAAACCGAGGATGGCAATAAAAGCCCAGGCTTTAGCCGACTTCGTGGCTGAATCCACTCACAAGCCCGATCTAGAATTCTCCGAGGAAGGGATTCGCAACTCAAAAAAAGACCTTGAAAGCTCGGAGAACAGTCTCGACAGCTCGGGAGAAGGGCTCGATAAATGGACATTGCTTGTTGATGGGTCTTCCAATCAACACGGATGCGGTGCAGGGCTTGTTCTCCAAACCCCGGAAGGTGAACAGATGGAATACGCCATACGGATTGGTCACCAACAACGAAGCCGAGTACGAAGCACTCCTTGCCGGATTACGGGTCGCCACAAGAATGGGAGTCCAATCAATTGAAACCTACAGTGATTCTCAACTAGTCGCCAACCAGGTTCAGGGAGATTACCTCGCCAGGGACGCACGGATGGCAACTTATCTAGATGAAGTCAAACGCTTGACTCAGAAGATCAAAAAGTTCACCATTCAACAGATCCCTAGATAAGAAAACAGAAAAGCAGATGTCCTAGCCAATCTTGCTTCAACTTTTGATTTTATATCAGACAGAAATATACCTTTGGAATTTTTGTCCAAACCAAGCATTGAGGTCGCCAAATCCATCTGTACGACAGAAATAAATCCGACCTGGATGGATGAGATCGCCACCTATCTTCAGGACGGAACACTACCAGAGGAAAAACTACAAGCCCGCCGAATCCGCTACAGATCTGCAAGGTTCTGCCTACTTCATGGAATTTTATACAAATGATCCTTCTCTGGTCCTCTCCTAAGGTGTCTCAAACCTGATGAAGCCAATTATGTGATGCGAGAAATCCACGAAGGCATCTGCGGAAATCATTCGGGAGTGAGGTCGCTAGTACGAAAGGCGATTCGCCAAGGCTACTTTTGGCCACAGATTGGACAGGATGCAACGAAATACACCAGGGAGTGTGACAAATGCCAGAGGTTCGCTCCAACCAACCACCTTCCCCACACCGAGATGGTGCCAATTACCAGCCCCTGGCCATTCGCCCAATGGGGGATCGACATACTAGGGCCTTTGCCTCAAGCTCCATTACAGAGGAAGTTCTTAATTGTAGTTATTGATTACTTCACAAAGTGGGTAGAAGCTGAACCACTGGCCAGAATCACGGAAAAAAATACGAGGAACTTTGTTTGGAAGGGTATCATTTGCCGATTTGGAATTCCAAAGGTTCTTATCTCAGACAATGCCCGGCAATTCGACAACGACGGATTCAGGAAATTTTGCTCGGACCTCGCCATATCACATCATTTCTCCTCGCCCGGTCACCCTCAAGCCAATGGCCAAGTAGAAGTCACTAACAGAACCATCCTCAGAAATTTAAAAACGAGATTGGAGAAATCCAAAGAAGAATGGGTGGAAGACTTGCCGAGCATATTATGGGCATATCACACTACTAGTAGGATTCCTATTGGTGAAACGCCTTATTCCATGGTTTATGGAACCGAATCAGTGATACCCGTCGAAATCGGAATGCCAAGTTTCAGGACTTTAAACTTTGATAAAGATAGCAATGATGGCGAGCTGAGACTCAATCTCGACCTCCTTAAGGAAAAGCGAGAACAAGCGGGCATACGCCAAGCAGCTTATAAGCATCAGGTCGCCAAATATTTCAATCAGAGGGTCAAACACATATCATTCTTACCGGGTGACCTAGTTCTGTGAAAAGTTACCCTATCAACCAAAGAACCAAATGCTGGGAAATTAGGACCAACATGGGAAGGCCCTTACAAGGTCGTCAAGGTAACTAGACCAAGAACTTATTGGCTGGAAGACATGAACGGAAAAACACTCCCCCATCCTTGGAACGCTGAGCATTTGAAGAAATATTTCCAATAACTCCCCTGGGCAAAATACTTGTAACTACTACATTTTATTCCGAATAAATAAAACTTCTCCAGATTATTTCAATAACAAAGTGCAGGATGGAGATCGCCAGTTCATCAAAAGATGACGGAGGCATCTTGGTCGCCTATACAAGATCGCCAGTTCATCAAAAGATGACGGAGGCATCTTGGTCGCCTATACAAGATCGCCAGTTCATTGAAAAATGACGGAGGCATCTTGGTCGCCTATTCAAGATCGCCAGTTCATTGAAAAAATGACGGAGGCATCTTGGTCGCCTATTCAAGATCGCCAGTTCATCAAAAGATGACGGAGGCATCTTAGTCGCCTATACAAGATCGCCAGTTCATCAAAAGATGACGGAGGCATCTTGGTCGCCTATTCAAGATCGCCAGTTCATCAAAAGATGACGGAGGCATCTTGGTCGCCTATACAAGATCGCCAGTTCATAAAAAGATGACGGAGGCATCTTGGTCGCCTATACAAGATCTCCAGTTCATCAAAAGATGACGGAGGCATCTTGGTCGCCTATACAAGATCGCCAGTTCATTGAAAAATGACGGAGGCATCTTGGTCGCCTATTCAAGATCGCCAGTTCATTGAAAAAATGACAGAGGCATCTTGGTCGCCTATTCAAGATCGCCAGTTCATTGAAAGATGACGGAGGCATCTTGGTCGCCTATGTAAGATCGTCAGATCATCAAAAGATGACGGAGGCATCTTGGTCGCCTATTCATGATTGCCAGATCATCGAAAGATGACGAAGGCATATTGGTCGCCTAAATTAAGGGTCCAGGTCACTGGAAAATGACCTCTCGTATCCTAGTTCGCCATTAAACAAAGAATTAAGGACACAAATTAAAGTAGTGAACATCGCCAAAACATACTCATTTAAAATTGCTGAGGAAAAAGATCAACATTTATATTCAGATATGATCAAAGTACATTTTACATTTATGGTAAAGGGGGGGGTTGTCGCCTTGAGGAACTGCGTCACTCGGGGGATTCGCATCTCCTTTTTCAACCGTTTCTTCCTCGCCCCCTTCCCCTTCTCCTTCATCTTCCAAAGCAAGCAAGTCCAGGTCGAGGCGCATCTCCTCCAAGTCTATGGCCAGGTCGGGAGGGTGGTGACGAATCTGACATTTGCAGAAATCAAACCCTTCGCCAAAATACTTCGAGGATGAGCTTTCGACAGCCTCGGAGAAATCTGACGAGAATTTAAATTCCTCAACAGCCAGCTTTCTTGCACGCTCCATTCTCCCCCTCAAGTCTTCAACCAAAAGACCTGCCTTTGTCAGACTATCGGAGAAGGCGTCTCTTTCAGCCTTCAATTTGGAGAACTCCTCGCCGACCTGCTACTCTCGAGCTCGCGCCTCGGCCAATTGCTGCTCCAGATCGGAAGATAACTTCTGAAGGCGAGAAACTTCAGAATCCAAATAAGCAGCTCGCCCCTGTTGAAGGGTGGCCTCCTCAATGGTCTCCCTGCTCTTCACCGCCAGAGAAGACCCGAACACAAGCGCCTGCTACAAACAAATCTAATCAGATCAAAACGATCAAATTTGACAAGGATAAAACAAATTTGAAGTTAGTATCAAAATAATACCTGGCCAAGGGCGTGAATAAATTTTGAGGCAGTCTGGTCCAGAGAGAGCTGCCCCACCTTCTCTTGATCCGTAGGAGGGATCACCCCTCGAAGGATCTTCTCGGCCACCGAAGGGCTCCCCAAAATGGAGGCCCTCGGACCAAGTCTTGTACCCAACGAGGGCGATCTTCCCTCCCCGGGACCAGAAGAAGGGACTACTGGATGACGTACTGGACCAGATTTCTTTTTTGGCTCGGGGATGGGGGCTTGCCCCTTGCCTTTGGAGTCATCCCCAGATTTTGCCTTCTTGCTCGGCGAGGAGGGAGGTTCATCCGCTGGATGCTTCTCGCCAATGACCACCCCCTTTGCAGGAGGGGGACCAGATTTTTGGGATGAACTCTCACCTCGGGCTCTCTCTACCCGTTCGCCGAGCTTCTTAAGACTGATTCTCCTCAACATTGCTATAAAAAAGAAAAAAGGAGATATTTATTAGATGTAAAAAAATAATCAATAAAGGTAGCAAGGGTTTATACCATCCGATCTAAGCTCGGGGGATAGCTCGGAATCCAACTAGGATTCTGATGTCGAGACCGAGCTCGATCCCAACGCTGAGCAAAATTCAAGGACAGGGTCTCGGATTTTTCCCCCAGACCATCTTAATAAGGTCAGGTCGGGAATATGAGAAGCAACCCTCCTCAGTTCTTTCCTAACTGTCCCTATATATTCTATTGAATCATCTTTGGGCTGGCCATCTTGAGGGAGTTCACCATGGGAAGGGCGGGACTCACCCGCTTTACTCGACGTCGATGATGGTTGCGAATGATCGCCCTCCGATCCTGACTTTGTAGGACCAGGCGAGCTGAACACCCGACGAAAGGCCTTGGTTTTGAAAATCATGGGGACCTTGTAGCGCCCACGTTCCGCCACCGACTTAGAAATTTGGTCATAGAATTCCTGCTCGAACGACAGCAACGTAGGCAACTCGTTGCAGCGTTTATCTAAAAAAAAACCCATGTTAATACCGATCTAGTTAATTAATAAACCAACGTTGGCAAAAAAAAAAAAAAACCAACCTGGAATTCCCCATGACCTCGAAATCCGCGGTACTCCCTCCCGAGGTTCTTCATCAAAAAGCTCTCAATTGTCCCCGGAGGCAAAGAAGAACCTGCTCTTCCACCCCTTCACATTGCTGGGATACCCTCCGAGGATAGTTTTCTTGTACCTCGCCTTGAAGTACAGCCACCCTTGGTCCGGCTTAGGATTATTAGTGAGGGAAAAAATGTTCCTAAACTCGGATAGGGTCATCACAAACTTATGAACTCGTCACAACGACACGGCGCCGACGATACTGCGCCACGCGTTGGGGACGAGCTGAGCAGGACAAATTTTATAAAAAAGCAAAATTGACCTAATAATTATAGGAATAGGAAAATGGAGGCCCGCTGGAAAGGCAGCCTCATAAAAAGCCACCTCTCTGGGGCGAGCAGAGAGAATGGTCTCGCCCTCCTCAGGAAGTCTAAACTGTACACCCTGAGGGAATGAATAAGTCTCTCGTAGAAGGCCGAGCTCCTCAAGGTTCATAGTGTTATGTTCTTTAGTTACGGAGGGATGAATGTTATCTGAAGGGACGACCTCGACGACGGATGGATCTTCCATTGGCGACCTAGGGGATTGTCTAACCTCGTCAGTTATGTATGACGAACCTTCTCCTAAATGGTCTGAGATCCACGAAGGCAAAGAATCCAAAGTAGGACTCACTGTAGACCTATGGGACATACAACTAAGAAAAAAAAGAGAGAGCGAACGATTACTTACTGTGCTAAGAAGCAAAGATCACAGGCAGAAGCAAGGAGACTTAAGGCAGGAAAAACAACCACAAGCAAGAGCTAGGAGAGAGAGTGATGTTGGTTAGGCAAAAGGGTAAAAGTAAATGGTTAGGGTTCCTTATATATAAGGAGAGTGACGGTTGAGATTCATCCGCTTTAATGGCCCAGATTAATCCGCCTATTCAAATTCTTTTTGAAACTTGAACCCCGAGCCATCAAATCCCGCCAAAGGTAATCATGGCGCCGCCTTGTTTCTCCAAAAAACTACTGCAGAATTTAATGCCCCATCCACGTGTCAAACCGTGAAAAGAGGCACATTTAATACGCACCCACACGGGTCCATAACTTCTAATGACATTACTCAAAGTTCCCAAATATCTCAGCACTTTTGAGTAGGGGCTACTGATGTGGAATAATTCGAACCAACAGATGTTCCGAGCAAAGCACGTCGCCCAAAAGTTCAGAACTCACCTTTCAGGTCGTCTCATATTGTTAATAAATTTAAACTCCATTCGATTTACATATCCTCCACTTCGCCATAGGGCGAGACTATTTACCTCGCCCAATGCAGAGACGTCTCCTCAAAGACTTCTCTCCAAAAGGACCCCCATCTCCATTAAGAGATCTGCTATCATAAGACTCTTTACCTGATTGAAGTCCATCTCCATAAAAAGTTTCACCTCTGCAAGAGAACTGTTTCCAATAGACTCCAACTCCACAACGTCGCCTATAATTCCGGAGTAATCACCAGTTGGCAGCCTCCTGATTAAACTCCAGATTTAATTGGGATAACATCCCATGTTTATCCTTCCGAGAAATTCGCCATACTACACTGACACGACTCAGTTCTCCCGTCTATATAAAGGCCGCTCCCCCACAATCAAAAAGGTACGCTCAACACAGGCACCACACACACTTATTGTCGTGCTCTCCATACTGCCTTAATTTATCTCCTGATCACCTTGGTCTGATTCATACGCCGGAGGGGTTTTAAGCGACCTCACCCCGGCCGATTACTTTTGATTCACTGCTATGCAGGTCGCCTAGCTTTAGCCGAGGTCCAGTGCCGAGGTCGAGGAGCAATTCTGACTGTTGGTTGCTCTTCCAGATTTTTATCACAACAATGTGTTATACGCCGATGTAGTTATAAAATGAAGTTGCATAAGTGCCTTATACATGTGATTAATTCGATTTTATGTTAGTTATTTTTTAGAAAACTATGCCATAATTGATACGTTAGGAAGTTAGAGACTTTTTCGTGATTTGGTGGTAGTTGGGAAGCTTTTAGTGCTGTACCAGACAACTCTGTGTTTGAAAATCTTCCCGTTGGGTGTCGACACTTTCAATGTGTCGATATTTTGTTTCATGGTGTCGACACTTCAAGCCTTCAGTACTTAGCTTGAAATTGTCTCCAGGAGCTGATCTAGGTGTCTACACTTATTCTTCATAAAATCTTTCTTTGGCTACTGACTGTTGGTGCTGATACTGGTGTCGACACCACCTGTTTTTAGATTCTTGAATTTACCCACTATCATTTGGTGCTGATGTTGGGGTCGACACTTCCCTTCTTTAGAGTTCTGGGTTCAGCTATTGACACTTGGTGTCGACACTTGTTCCCTAAAAAAAAAAAATATTTTTTTTTTGCAACTGACATTTGGTGTCGACACCTCTTCCTTTAGAATTTTGGTTTTTGGTTACTGACATTTAGTGTCGACACCTCTTCCTTTAGAATTCTGATTTTTGGTTATCTTTCCAGAATGCGTTTCATCATCTTTTTGGTAGTTTAAGCGTTGGGTCGACTTTCTTCTTTCACGATATGAGTTATGGGACGCAATGCTTAGATTCTGCACACTTAGTAAACATGTTAACTACTAATAAACTGTTTTGTTATCATCGAAATTGAGACTTGATTCAACAAATATGACAAATAAATTGCAATATTTTGTGTCAATCCCTTGATAGTAGTTAAGCGTTTTGGTGTGGTACTATTTTTTTGTATAGCTATGCCGCCTCGACTAAGAGAACGTGACGGAGGCCGTGATAGGGGCCGAGCTCCAGTACGAGCTGGGGGCCGATCTAGAGGCCTAGGTAGGGGCAGAGGTAGAGTAGAGAGGGCATCTTCTGCTTCTTCAGTACCGGGTGGTCACGACGAGGCACCCCAAATATTTCTATTCACACCAGAAACCCTTCGAGAGTTTGTTCGGACCATACGAGATGAGATACAACAACCTCCACCCCCACCTCCCATGGCAGCAGAGCCAGTTATACACCGAGCACCAGCGGAGCCTAGGGCTCAATCTGCCATGAGAGAGTTTAGAAGGCAAGACCCGCCTCGTTTCTCCGGGGAACCGGAACCAGTTGAAGCAGAGTTATGGTTGAAGAGGATCAATCTCGCTTTTGAGATGATCAAGTTGGATGAAGATGTTCTTCGTATTAGAGCGACCACGTATCAGTTTTCGGGCAGGGCGCTCATTTGGTGGGATGTAGTAAAGGCCACACATAATTTAGCAACGATGACATGGGCAGAATTCGAGCGTATCTTTTTAGACAACTATTTTCTGCAAGTGGCGCGCAATGCCAAAAGACGAGAGTTCTTAGCTTTTCGGCAGGAAGATTTGAGTTTGGTCCAGTATGGGGCCCAATTCAATGACTTGGTACGTTTTGCTCCGGAGAGCGTGGCCACTGATTATTTGAGAGCATAGAGCTTTGAACATGGTCTTAGGCCTGGTCTTTGTGAGAAAGTGGTAAGCTTCGAGCTCGATACGTTCGAGGAAGTAATGAACAAGGTGCTCGTCATCGATGGAGAGGCGCAAGAAGCCAAGATGGATACGAATTCTCGTGCTTCAGGCAGAGGGTCTCACTCAGGGCAACAACCCAAGAGGCAAAGGTAGGAGCATTCGCAGCGACAACAACAGTCCTCTTATTCTCAGCCACAGCAGTCCCAACAGCAGAGGTCTTCTTCTTAGTACCAGTCTAGGGGTTCACATCAGTCGGGTCCATCCAGAGGTGGATCTAGCCAGAGGTCGAGACTTTATTACTAGAGCTTCAGACACAGGGACAAAATCAACAGTCCAGACAATCGCAGTTGGGATACAAACCTCCCACTCTTGCCATTTCAGCATCCCCACCATCATCACGGGCTTTGAGAGCCAGTGCACCTCGTGGTCAGCAGTAGCAGATATCTGGGGGACAGCCCCAATTGTACGCCGTCACAGACGTCGCACCAAAACCTTTAGTGATCAGAGGTACCTTCCTAGTTTTCAATTCATGGGCTACAGTTTTGATAGATACTGGTGCATCATGTTCATTCATAGCATCAACCTTCGCATTCGCTTTGGGATTAGAGGTAGACTGGTTAGATTCTACGCTCTTGGTAGATACTCCTGTTGGAGGTATGGTTCATTTGAATAGAGTGTGTCATGGTTTTGTGCTTGTGATAGCCGATCGACGCATCGAGGCCAACCTCATTGTCATGGATATGTCAGGTTTTGATATTATCCTTGGCATGGATTAGCTTAGTTCTAATCGGGCAATTATTGACTGCTTTTGGAGGAGAGTCACTATCACCATCTCTTCTGGAGATTCCTTTTATTTTGTGGGTGACCACTTAGATTTTCCGACATCGTCCTTACACAATTTAAGTGGTAGGCAATGTACCACATGGTATTTGGCTAGTTTGTGGGCCAAGGAGGGCGAAGCGGTTCTCAACGAACTCCCTCCTATCGTTTGTGAGTATGCGGACGTCTTTCTAAAGGACCTACCCGGATTGCCGCCTATTCGGGATTGATTTAGCTCCAGGCATGATGCCTATTTCTGTACCCGCCTACCACATGGCTCCAGCAAAATTGAAAGAGTTGAAGGCTCAGATTGAAGATTTGCTTAACAAAGGATTCATTCGACCTAGTGCTTCTCCGTGGGGAGCACCCGTTCTTTTTGCACGAAAGAAGG
>BRYE01000024.1:5652359-5654859 GCA_030159115.1 Actinidia arguta var. hypoleuca
CACCCAACTTTTGAACACATATCTCAATATTCTAAGATTTATGCTTAGAAAGGTCTAACGTGGACACACACTCAACACCCAATACTAGTACCCCGAGTCCATGTAACATCGCTGGTCAGTGATATTTATAAAAATATGTTATTACTTGGGAGAAAAGAAAGATTGCAAAGAGTAATCTCAAGCTTGTAATTATTGAGCAAGATGGAAATTTAAAACAGGCCATCAAGCTGTCAGCTCCTTCTACCTGAAATTATCCAGTCTCATCCTATAAGTAGTATTAAGCTAGTCATAGTCAAGCAGGTAGCCTTGCATCACACTAAATGCTGCCCAAAACATCAAATTACAATTTCTCACTAAATGCCCTCCCTCCCTACCCGCACACACACACACGCACACACAAGCACACAAATTTACTGAGATCCTTGTACAGCTCATGCAGAGTTGACAATACAACCAACAAATTTCACATGCATTAGTCAGTCTGGTTTAGGTCAGCAACATAACAAGCCAGAATTCTAGAAGTAAATGCTTACCTACTCCCATGGACATCAGTAATATCCTTAGTATTGAGTAGACCTTTATTCTTAGATCTGCCAAACTGCATCTCTTGAAATACTCTGTTAAGAGTCGCACAATTTCTGCAGCGTACGGCAATAGTTGACTGCCAATCAAAAACAAAAAGAATGAACATTCACATGAGGTGTGCATCCATAAGATTTAAAGATTCAAAAGAATTGTGAAGGAAAAAATGATTTTGTAGAAACAAGTTCACATTGTGGCAAAATCAGCCGGGAAAAAATAGCAGACCTAAGTATTCGATAATACAGCTAGAACCATGGCCCCGAATATGCTACTAGAACATAGATTTCTGTAAGGTAAAAAATAGAAAATGGGATCTGATTTATCGATCTTTCTGGTATAATGCGAGAAAAATGTATATAGAATAAAAAATAAACAAAAATAAATATCCATAACAGATGCACAATCCTCAGTCCTAACAGCTAAGAAGATAGGCGACATTTATCAAACACCTAATTTTTACTGCAATACATACTTGCAGTAATATGACTCTCTTAGGATAAATTGATGTGATACCTATAAGATTATGCCGATCCAATTCTCTGGAAGTGAATCCAATGTTAGATAAAAAGACTAAACAAATTACCCTTACCTATTTGTAGGCTAAAATACATAGAAGTAAGATCTTCTTTAAGAATTATTCACACCTCGCCAAATGTTTCTGAGATCAAAGATCTGGAACAAGGAGTTGAAATTCAAAGTGGCAATGTCGAAGCCTCAAAGCAGAAGGATATTTTCCCAAAAGCAAGCCAAGGAAAACTTAAGAAGTTCAACAAGTATAGTCAAGAACTTTAGTATCTCGAACAAATTAATTCTTTGCTTCCATCCATTTCTGTTCAGGGAAGGGAAAATTGTCGTAAGAAATAAACAAAGCGATTGCCATTACTAAATCCAAAAGCTTCTTTACTTTGCTCTAGATATGAAACCGCAAAAAGAAGTTTAACAATGGCGAGTAACTCGAAACAAAGAGACAATATCTTTATGTCTTTAGAAGGTCTATTTTGGTTTAGTACATGAAGGACTTGCAACAGAATGAAGGCAAGACAAGCAAAGATCATTCCATCCCCACCGCCGGCCATAACCATATCAGCTATGGTCCTACAGAGGAAGATCAACTACTTTCTGAAACGCTCACTGTGAATAGAAGCAGAAGATGAAGAAAGTTTCCATCTGAAACCCAATTTTAATCCTTAGAGATTGGAAGAACTTTCTAGTGACACTTGTGAAGAAATCCTTGAGATTGGAAGCATTGTCCAATAACTCACCGTGTTCACTACTACTATAGAAGAAATCAAATTACACAGAGAAAATGATATTGTAGATATCAGCCATACCACCAGTTGATACACACAGGACAATCATAATGCAACACTTTCATGGCCTCAAAATGAAAAATCTATTATCAAAACTAATTTTGATTAAGAACGTGAGAGATGCTTTTCGAGAAAAATTTATCAACCGTCAATCTAATTGGCTATATGTTCTGAATAATGTATTGCAGATTTGATCTAAGTTGGTTTACTAGGTTTTAAGAGACTAGACATTCAATTAATGCTATATGCCGGAATCAAGAAAATATCTGAATGGACTCATTTCTTTTTTTCTTTGACCATTAATATAATACAATCTAGGGTACCGAAGGCGGTGCAGCCCAAGAACATATGAAGCATACCTCAAGGAAACTTGATAATAAATAGAATTAAACTATTTACATCACTTAGAAACTCCAGAAGAGTCCGTGGATTTCCTGACAAACGTATTGAGCAGGGATAATTTTATAGTGTTCCTATCAATCTCCAAGCAAGGTTCTTTTTTTTCTCCATTCCTTATACTTTCTGTTGAGAAAATAAAGTGCCCCTCTCTAACAGCTTGAGCTTTTAGATGAGTTGGTGGTTAACTCTTTCACATGGTATTAGAAATA
>BRYE01000024.1:5669859-5682359 GCA_030159115.1 Actinidia arguta var. hypoleuca
AAGAACTGAAAGCCCAGGTGGTTTATCTCGCCCTCACCTTGAGACTCCTTCTCCACTACGTTGCCTATAATTGCGGATTGTTTTCCATATGGCATCTTGTAAGGGTTCAAAATTTTATATATATGTATAGATATAGATAAATTTGAACTTAAAATGGAAAACTTGATTTATAATGAAGATTGTAAAGGGGGTTTCCTTGTGGGGTTTAATTTGGGTTTGTGGTAATAGCTTAAATGTAGCCCATTGAGGTATTATGTTGAATATTGAACTTAAAATGAAAAACTTGATTTATAATGAAGATTGTAAAGGGCGTTTTCCTTGTGGGGTTTAATTTTGAGTCGGTGTTAATAGCTTAAATGTAGCCCATTGAGGTATTATGTTGAGTATTGAATTTAAAATGAAAAACTTAGTTTATAATGAAGATTGTAAAGGGTTTTTACTTGTTGGAATTTTTCATTGGATTTGTTGTTAATGGCTTATATAAAGTCTATTGAGGTATTAATTTAGATGTTGAACCCTAAATGAAAGATTGGTTTTATATGAAAAAGTTTGGAAGTTCGGAGACTAGGTGTCGACACCCATTTTTCAGGTGTTGGCACCTATGAACAGTAAAAATTGACATTCTGGCTACTGATGTCAGGTGTCGACACCTGTCGACACTTTTAAATAGTAAACTTAATGTTTTTGGCTACAAACCACAGGTGTCGACACTTGAGAATCAGGTGTCGACACTTTTGAATAATGAATTCGGCATTCTGGTTAATGAAGCCAGGTGTTGACAGTTATGAACAATAAAAAAAATATTTTTTAAAGGTTTTACCTTGAGCATGAAGATATATTATATATTAAGTTATTACATTAAATTTTTAATAAATGTAACAATTGCATATGTGAAATTTGAAAAATATAATTTTTGTGTGTACTTAAAATTTTGGGTCGAGATTTATGTTAATGATTATGAGTATAGTTCATAATAAAAACATGAGAATCATTTCAATAATAGCTTATTATTATTGACAATTTTAAATACTTGTATATTACGTTGTTGCATTAAATTTTTGATAAACGTAACATGGACATGCAATTAAACTTGTGAAAATATAAAGGTTATGTATGAGTAGAGATTCATAAATAGTTTTGGGAATGACATGCTAGGTAATACCCAATTTGATACTTTGGTGTACCCGAAACAAGATGGCTTAGACTAAGTCCACCGTGAAAGATCAAAAAATTGCATGAGAGGCAGATAGCGATCATGTGGGGATAGAGAATGTTAACCCTTTCGGTGAAAGTCCGAGGAATGCGGTTGGATATAGGGAATGTCATAGTCCACGGTGAAAGTTCGGGAAGTTAACGAATGTTGTGTCATGTGCTTAATGCATAATGAGGTTGATTAGGTATTAGCCTAAGCGTGTCATTCAAGAAAATGAGATAATACTTTCTAAGATAAGCCAAAAAATTTGTGAAAACATGAATTTGAGAAATCATGTGTTAATACTTTTTTAGAAGAGCAAGAAAATTGAGAATTTGTTGGATTTAAAAAATTATGAGTTGGAATCAAAAGTATATTTTGATATGAATGAAAACATATTTTATTGAACCATGTTTTCATT
Source organism: Actinidia arguta var. hypoleuca (assembly GCA_030159115.1). Classification (NCBI taxonomy): domain Eukaryota; kingdom Viridiplantae; phylum Streptophyta; class Magnoliopsida; order Ericales; family Actinidiaceae; genus Actinidia; species Actinidia arguta. Next base: position 5,671,473 of record BRYE01000024.1, read on the forward strand.
GTATAGTTATGTATTATGGTTTTTGCCTTGAGATATCAAGTCTATTGCTAAATTCTTTCAAAGTAACTCACATTTATTATAAAATAAATTTCAGGTATCGAAGGTTGTCCTGAATCGTGAGGTATGTGGATGCCGGTTGTATAGTTTATTTTGATAAACTTATAGACATGTATTTTTGAGAATTGTAATATTATTTTGGCCCGATATGGGCATTGTTCATGAATTATCATCCATATTTTGTATTTGATAGCTCATGGAGAGCATGGTCCCACGAGAGGAATAGTTTAGCTATACTTTGATATAAATGACAGTGTATTGTCATGTTATTTAATTTGATTTTTCTGCATTTGAGTTGTTTGCTTACGTGGTCGGATTTTGGTTTGACCAGGTGTGACAACATGGTGTCAGAGCTCTAAGTTCGAATACCTAAGAGTCGTGGGATGATTAAGCCACAATTGTTTTAGTGTCTTGTTGTTGAAGAATAACGTGAGAGTATTATATATGTAATTGAGATAACTAACATGTAAAGAGCTTTAGGTTCGAATGCGTATTAGTTGTAGGGTGGTTAGACCACATTCGTTTACGTGCCTATTGAGGGGTAACATGAGTGTGCTACATATGTGATAGAATAACATAAACATACATGGTATCTTGTTATTGATTTACCTGTGGTATAACAAGTGTTATGACTGAATCATAAGTGAAGATGATTGTCTGAATATTTTCTTGTGGCATTGTGTAGAACATGCCACTGTATTAAGCTAGAGGTCATGCGAGGTCACTCATGGGAGTGCGTGGGGCTTGAGTAGCATGTGGAGCTCGTGGGCCCCGTGACAAGGGGGATGATGACAATCACCGAAAGTCGGTGATGGGAGGAGAAGTCAATATTCCCGGTGGAAATGTTTGGGTTGTTGGAGGTGCTCCACCTACGGTGATTAGTGGTGCGAATTTTATACAAGGACTGTTCACCGCCATTGACCAAGTGGTGAGGAATACGGTGTAGGAAATTCTAGTGCTGGCTAAAGCAGTAGATACTATGGCAGCTATAGGGGAAGCTTTGAATGAGACTAGGAGGATTACAAATTTGAAACCTCAACGTGAGGGTACGAGCATTCAGTCTGAGGGATATTATTCAAAGAAATCGAAAAATTCTACGTCACAGCAGCAGTACTCTACTAGATTTTCACTTACCATTTCGGTAGTGTCATCTGGCCAGACATCTCGGGGAGGGCCAATTTGTTTTAGTTGTCACCAATCGGGGCATCGTGTTGCTGGCTGCCCACTAATGGGGTAGTAGAGGCAGTCGCAATAGAAAGGACAATCCCACGGGCAGGCGCAAGATCAATCGCAAGTTAGGGGACCACCTACTTATTTTTAGTGTGGTCAGGTTGGTCATATCAAGAGACAGTGCACACAAAGGAGGAGCAATCATGGGTGAATTTACGCTATGACATCAACAGTAGGACCATCGGGGATAGCGGGACAGTAAGAGCAACTATTGGATACATCTATGATGTGAGGTACTTTCCTTGTGTTTAATTCTTAGAACTTGTGGATTGGCAGAGAATATTCTAAATTATAAATTTATTTGGGATAAGTGAATGTTATATGGGAGTTAACGAGGTCATATAGAGGTTAATATTTTGGTCCAGAACATTGATAAGGAGACATCAATTGTATAGTAAATATGTAAACATGTAGAACTTATTGTTTTAATTAGTATTGCAGTCATGGGGATGATTAACGATTGGAGTTATTGACATGTTTAAATTTGCTCTGGTGACATACCATGGATTGAGTTAATTGTTAAATAATATTCTAGAGTTATAGTGATGAGAAGGCAAATAACTTAGTTCTCAATCAAATTTAAAATTTAAGAACAAAGTTGAATATATATAAGTTGGACTAATGCCGAATAGTTTGAAGAGTGATTATTTATATTAAGCGAGTTAAGGGTGAATGGGTGATAATTACAACTTGTGATTTCTAACAAATGTTTGGGACATGGAAATGATTCACTAGTGTTTTGTCAGCGTGGTATTGAAAGATGGAGGTTATTTGAAAAGATATGAAAGTATATGAGGTTCAATTGATTTATATGGTTAATTATCGGTGAGAAGAAGAATGTGATTATGATTGTTGTATGAACCATTTTGGTAATATTTGAGAAAGTATGTTAAAGTGATGATCGAAATTATAAGTTATAGTTTTTTAATGGTGAAATTTGTATGCATTTTTTTTATTTTGATAATTTGAAGTTTAGAAAGTTATACGGTTCAAATTCTTTCTAGTTGCGATCGAAGGGATTACTATTGTGATGCATGTGGAGAAAACCATTAGATAAGGAAATAAATTGGGGTATTTAGATATTGATGATATACTCGGCAATTAAAATTTTAAATTACGAGGTTAAACAACAGAATAGTGAGTAGAGTATTTAATGACTTATGTATTGGGGATGAATTGAGTTATTGAAGATGTGATGTTCGGTATAATAATTTGAAGTGTGATAAGAGTTGTTTGATCGACGTTTTGTGTTTGATGTTATCGTATTAGACATGACTAGTTTGATGTGATACTGGATGTTGATTGGCTGATCGGCTATCGTGCCACGATAGACTTTGCTCGGCATCGAGTTATTTTTTGTACACCCAAGGGGGACCGTCTTCACTTTGTGGGAGATCAAAATTGTGGTTTTGTCTCATTGTTTACCGATATGTGTAGATAATGAAAATTGAATTTTCTTTTCTCAGCTTGTTCGATTGACGCGGGTAGTGTAGTTAGTGTGATTTTGCCACCAGTCGTTTGTAGATGTTCTGATATTTTCCTAGAAGATTTGACAGAATTACCACCATATTGTTACAGGTGTAGGACTGACAGATTGGGTTAAAATTTTGGTTGTCATTTATCGTAGTAAAAGAGTGATTAAATGTTTGTTTATCATAGTTGTTACGATATTGGGATTACTTGTCATTATTTTAAATTTAAATGTTGGGAACCTAAGAAGTACTATGAATCCGATCCTTCACATGTTTTGGATTGGAGAGATCTTGTCATCAATGAGGAGGTCACGTATGAAGAGCGACCGATTCATGTGTTGGACATGAAGGATCAAGTTCTTAGAGGGAAAAACATTCCATTGGTGAAGGTCCTATGGCTTCATCATGGCATGGAGGAAGCTACGTGGGAGTGCGAGTCCGAGGTTCGCGCAAGGTATCCAGATCTATTTATCTCATCTGGTATGTTTATCTAATTCAAAATTTGAAATTTCTTTAAGTGGTGGAGGTTGTAAGGGTTCAAAATTTTATATAGATAGATAGATAGATAAATTTGAACTTAAAATGTAAAACTTGATTTATAATGAAGATTGTAAAGGGGGGTTTTCTTGTGGGGTTTAATTTTGGGTTTGTATTAATTGCTTAAATGTAAGCTATTGAGGTATTATGTTGAGTATTGAACTTAAAATAGAAAACTTAGTTAATAATGAAGATTGTAAAGGGGGTTTACGTGTTGGCGTTTTTCATTGGATTTTTTGTTAATGGCTTATATAAAGTCTATTGAGATATTAATTTGGATGTTGAACCCTAAATGAAAGATTGAGTTTATATGAAAAAGTTTGGAAGTTCGGAGACTAGGTGTCGACACCCATTTTTCAGGTGTCGACACCTATGAACAGTAAAACTTGGCATTTTGGCTACTGATGTAAGGTGTCGGCACCTGAAAAATCAGGTGTTGACACTTTTGAACAGTAAACTTAACGTTTTTGACTACTGACCGCAGGTATCGACACTTTTGAACAATGAATTCGACATTCTAGTTACTGACGCTAGGTGTCGACACCTATGAACAATAAAAAAATTATTTTTTAAATGATTTACCTTGAGGATGAAGATATCTTGTATATTAAGTTGTCGCATTAAATTTTTAATAAATGTAACAATTGCATATGTGGGATTTGAAAAATAAGATTTTTGTATGTACTTAAAATTTTAGATCGAGATTTATGTTAATGATTATGAGTATAGTTCATAACAAAAACATGAGAATCATTTCAATAATAGCTTATTATTATTGACGGTTTTAAATACTTATATATTACGTTGTTGCATTAAATTTTTGATAAATGTAACATGGACATGTGATTGAACTTGTAAAAATATAAAGCTTATGTGTGAGTGGAGATTCGTAAATAATTTTGAGAATGACACGCTAGGTAATGCCCGAGTTGGTACTTTGGTGTACCCAGAACAAGATGGCTTAGACTAAGTCCATCGTGAAAGATCGAAAAATCGCATGGGAGGCAGATAGCGATCGTGTGGGTTAGGGAATGTCGACCCTTTTGATGAAAGTCCAAGGAATACAGCTGGGTATAAGGAATATCATAGCCCACGGTGAAAGTTCGAGAAGTTGACGAATGTTGTCTCATGTGCTTAGTGCATAATGAAGTTGATTAGGTATTAGCCTAGGCGTATCATTCGAGAAAATGAGATAATACTTTCTGAGATAAGCCAAAAAATTTATAAAAACATAAATTTGAGAAATCATGTGCTAATACTTTTTAAGAAGAGCCTAAAAATTGAGAATTTGTTGGATTTGAAAAATCATGGGTTAGAATCAAAAGTATATTTTGATATAAATGAAAACATATTTTATTGAATCAAGTTTTCATTGTATAGTTATATATCATGATTTTTGGTTTGAGACATCAAGTGTATTGTTAAATCCATTTAAGGTAACTCACATTTATTATAAAAATAAATTTCAGGTACCGAATGTTGTCCTGAATCGTGAGGCATGTGGATGCCGGTTGTATAGTTTATTTTGATAAACTTATAGACATGTATTTTGTAGAATTGTAATATTATTTTGGCCCGATGTGAGCATTGTCCGTGGATTATTATTCATCTTTTGTAGTTGGTAGCTCATGGAGAGCATGGTCCCACGAGAGAAATAGTTTAGTGTACTCTGATGTAAACGACAATTTATTGTTATGTTATTTTATTTGACTTTTTCGCATTTGAGTTGTTTGCTTACGTGGCTGGGCCTTGATTTGACCAGGGTGGGACACATCTTCCTATTTTAGCTTTAATATCCACGGGATCTCCTCCATACTTATCTTTCTAAGGATCTTGCTATGATCTTTTTGCATGGCTCTCCATTCTCCAACTATAAAAAGGCCGTTCCCCCAACACAAAAGGTACAGGAAAAAAACCTTACTTTTGCGAGCTCTGATATTCTGTTTTGCCTAGCTTAAACTAGTCTTGGTTTGATTTGCACATTAGAGGGGGTTTGAGTAGCCTTATCTCAGACGGTTACGTTTGTTTGTCTGCACAAGTCGCCCGAATGGTTGTAGAGGTCTAGTACCGAGGTGAGAGAGCAATTTGACTGTTGGCTGCTCACCCTAGATTTATACCATAACAGTTTGGCACCATCTGTGGGAACGATAATTCTCAAACTTTCTATGCACCTGCGCAGCTGCTTGTTGTCTAGACCAAGTACTAACAACCCTTTAGATGATATAGCTCATCCTATGGTAGACATTAATCAAGCTCCAGATCTTGAGGGCCTCCACCGTGAGATGAATGTGATTGCCGAGCAGATTAGGATCACGAATGAGATCAATGCCCGTCTTGTACAGCACCTCGCTGCAAACAATCCACCTTCTGCCACTACACTTATTCCAGAAGAAGCTGGCCGATCTTGCCATTCTCACCGATCAGACGACCAGGACTCATAGAATCGCCATAGTGCTGGTTAGAGACATTCAACCAGAAGATGGGGGAGGTCACCGCGCCGAGATGACCAAGCTCATAGGCACCAAGATAAGTCCATTACCCAAAAAATTAAAGACCTAAATATTCGGATAAACACCATCAATATAGGCGTGAAAGCACCTGTTACTTTGGATGCCTTGATAAAGCAAACCGATCCTCTGTTCTCAGAAAGAGTGATGAAGGTCAAGGCTCATCCAGATTCAAGTTGCCATCTCAACTTGAAGTGTACGAAGGAAAGACAGATCCTATGAGCCACCCGAACTCGTACAAGAATTTGATGATGCTCTAGGGGTATTCAGATGAGGTAATGTGTAAGGCTTTTATAGCTACTTTGAAGGGGCCGACGAGGTCATGGTTTAGAAAGTTATCTCCTAGAACCACTGACTCATTTGGCGACCTAAGCAGGCTCTTTGTTGCTAATTTCATAAGCTGTAGGAGTAGATAAAATAATGTCTCCCACCTCTTCATAATCCACCAGAAAGATAGGGAAAGCTTGAAAGCCTACATCAAGCGGTTCAACCAGATTGTTCTAGAAATATAAGACCCTAGTGATAAGGTGGTGATTATGGCGATGATGGAGGAACTACGCCCAGGGCCCACTATTTGACTCCTAAGCAAGAATGTCCCCAAAACTCTTGTCAACACTACAAAGTAAGGCTGACAAGTATGTTGTAGCAGAAAAGTTAGCTGAGGCCAAACGAAGGAGGCGATGAAAGGATGACCATAAAAATAAGGTATTCACCTCACCCAATGGTTTTCACCTCACCCATAGTTCTCATCTTGCCTATTACTCTAAGGATGAGATGAACTTGAGGATGAGGTAAATTTCATGTGAACTTGAGTTGAGGATGAGGTGACCAGGGCAGGAACTTATTGGCTAGAATGTTGAATCAAGCCTAGATTTCGATGATAACAAAACTGTTTATTAGTGACTAATATGTTTACTAAGTGTGCAGCAAAGAAGCATTACGTCCTATAATTTAACTGATCAAAGAAAGCTTCATAAACACTTTCTAGCAGAAAGTGTCGACACCTTGAGCCCAGAAGTCAAAATGATAAAATCAGTAAAAGACTCAAATGACTCATCAATCTTGAATGAATAAAAGTGAACAAAGACCAAATAAAAACATGAAAACATATCAAGAATAAACAAAGGTGACTCCACGCTTTAATTATCAAAAAGAAGATGGAATGCATTCTGGAAGGATGTGTTGACACCCAGTACACAAGTGTCGACACCAAAAGTTAGTAACCAAAAACCAGAATTCTAAAGGAAGAAGTGTCGACACCAGATATCGATACCAAATGTCAGTAGCCATCCACTGAAGACTTTAAAGAAGAAGTGTCGACACCAGTATCGTCACCTAATGTTAGTGGCTATTTACTGAAGATTTTTGAAGATTAAGTGTCGACATCAATATCGACACCAAATGTCAGTAGCCATCTACTGAAGACTTTAAAGAAGAAGTGTCGACACCAGTATTGACATCTAATGTCAGTGGCTATCTACTGAAGATTTTGTAAGACTAAGTGTCAACACCAGTATCGACTCCAAATATCAGTGTTCAACTTCAGAAGTTTTTAAAGGCAAGTGTCGACACCTATATCAGCACCAAATATCAGTAGCTGAAAATCAGAACTCTGAAGAAGAGAAGTGTCGACACCTATATCAGCACCAAATGACAGTGTGTAATTTCAAGACTCTAGAAACAGGTAGTGTCGACACCAACATCAGCACCAAAAGTCAGTAGCCAAAGAAAGATTTTCTGACGAAGAAGTGTCGACACCTAGATCAGCTCCTGGAGACGTTTTAAGCTAAAAACTAAAGGCTTGAAGTGTCAACACCATAAAACAATGTGTCGACACATGGAAAGTGTCGACACCACGAAGAAGTGTCGACACCCAACGGGAAGATTTTCAAACGCAGAGATGTCTGGTACAGCATTAATGGCTTCCCAACTACCACCAATGGTACTCTCTTCACTCAAGCTATTAAATACAAGTCTCCAAGGGCATTTAACACACAAGGGAGTGATCCTAAGTATATTGATTAATCATTCAACAAGCTTTAAAATCAAGAATCCTTGAATATTCTCTTTGTTCCCTTGTGTGAGTATTGATTCCATTTATATCTACTCTATTGAGAGAGTTATTGTGTATCTTGAAACATCCTTCTCTATTCATCCTTGTAAGTTTGAGTGTGACTTAGACAAAAATACTTGGTGAGAGTTTTTGAGTGTTTCTCTTATAGAAAGCCAAACACTTAAGAATTTGAGTGTTTCCTCTTATAAGTAAAATACTAGGAAGTTTTAAGTGGAGCTTGGACAAAATCACTTGGTGTAAAAGTGAGTTGGGCACTTGAACAACCAACCCCCACATTGTAGTTGCGGATTACAAATAGTGAAAGAAGATCTTGCGGAGGTCTTGGGAGGACGTAGATCACGAGTTGTGATCGAACCTCGATAAATCTGGTGTGCTCTCTTTGATTATCGCTATTTGCTGTATTATTGCATTTCTTGCATTAAACTCATTATAGCTTTTACATACATTGTTATTAGAATTAAGTAATTAATTATAAATCACAAATTAAGTTTGAAAAACCCAATTCACCCCCCCTCTTGGGTTGCCTATTGGGTCAACATAGAAGACATGAAAGGGAAGGCCTTACCTCACCTCTAGAATGCTGAGCACTTGAAGAAACATTACCAGTAATTTCTATGTTCGCCGTTCGAAGAAGGTCGCTTGTGTAGTGTGATATTGCCAAGGTCTTATAATCAGCAATCTCCATGTGTTTATGACGCCCAGAGTTCGCCGTAGTATTGATTTTTCCAAATCTCCATGTGATGATTTAGATTGCCAGAATTTTTATTATGTTCACCAATCTCCATGCGATGAGAATTATTTCAATAATAAAATCTCTCCAATTTGATTTTATCGCTAGTATTCGCCAGTGAGTTATGTCGCCAATTTTGTCAAAATAGATTGTTACCAATGATGTTGAGGTCACCAAAATAGATTGTTGCCAATTTTGGCAAAATGGATAGTCGTCAATTTTGGCAAAATGGATTATCGCCAATTTTGCCAACTTTAACTTGTTGACGTTGCCAAAGTCACGTGTCAACCTAAAAAGGCATGCCATCATTACGTGCTGACATCATCTATCAACACCCCATGATTTGTTACTTGATGATGCCAAGTGTTTCACCTCGGCATCTCGAGTAAGGGGGCAACTAATGAGGGGTAAAATCTTCACCTAATGAAGTAAGCACATCGCCAAGATCACCTGCTGAAGTAAGCACATCGCTGAGACTTTATCTGATGAGATCAACTCATTAAGCTTGGATTTCCTAGGGATGCTGCTCACCTCGCCCATTGTTCTCACCTCGCCCATCACTCTGAGGATGATATGAACTTGAGGACAAGGATGAGGATGATATGAACTAGAAGATGAGATGAACTAAAGGATGAGATGAAGAACTCAAAGCCCAGGTGGTTTACCTGGCCCTCACCTTAAGACTCTTTCTCCACTACGTCGCCTATAATTACGGATTATTAACCATATGGCATCTTCCTCTTTTAGCTTCGATATCTACAAGATATCCTTTCATAGTTTTCTCTTTGAGGATCTTGCCGTGATCTTCTTGCACGATTCTCTATTCTCCAACAATAAAAAGGCTGCTCCCTTAACACAAAAGGTATAGGACAAAACCCTTACTTTCGCGAGTTCTGATATTCTATTTTGCCTAACTTATACTCGCCTTGGTTTGATTGGCATGCCGAACGGGTTTTGAGCAACCTCATCCTGTCTGGTTACGATTATTCATCTGCACAGGTAGCCCGAGTGGTTGTCGAGGTCCAGTACCGAGGTGAGAGAGCAATTTGACTGTTGGTTACTCGTCCCAGATTTCTATCACAACAGACTTGATGAAAAATAGTTTTAAATTATGAAATTAAAAAATAAATTTGCAAGACTTCCTCGCAATCTATAAAATTATGTCTTTTATAAATTTGAAATTATATATATTGAAGAATTCAAAAAAAAAATCTGAACTTATACTTGTTATTGGTCAGAATTGACCCCATAATTTTCTTTTTTAGAGGGCTCAAAATCTAAAAAGAAAAAAAAATAACAAAAACATTAAAGGGGTGCATTAGGATTCTTGATAGAGGACTAAGACTCATTTAAATACAAGTAGTTGATTTCTCCCCAAAAAGAAATGGTTTTATAATTTATTTATTTTTTACCCTTATATAAAGGAAAAATGAATTGACGATGGACGTTGATGGTGATAACGCCGGCGCTACTGCCATCATTGGTGAAGAAGATGGCAGCGACGAGGTTGATAATGGTAAAGACGGCGCCAATTATAAAAAACGAAGAAAAAAAATCATGAATAGAATTCCTTTTATTATTTCAATAGATTCTCAATAAATTCTTGAAAGAAAAAAATAAAAAAAATAATTATTTCAACAAATTTTCAAATTTTAATTAAAAAACAGAGTAAGAAATTTATCATTCAAGACAGTTCAACCCACAAGACCTAGATAGAGTTTTTAAAAGGGTCAAGATTTATTTGAATAAAAATACAACCCACATGACTTGAATCTCAAAGCCCCAAACATTAATTATGTTAATTATGCAATTTGCATCACACTCAATATATTTTATTTGGAGAAATTACAACAACTAACCAACGTTTCGATATTTTCTACCTAGCTTTTTTTTTCTCGAAAGAATAATTAATTTGATATATTTATTTTTCGTGTACGAGAAATTACCTTCATACTCATGCCCATATTGTTGGTTAGATCCTTGATATCTACCAACAATTACTAGATTCCATGTAATAATTAACGTAGTCCCTAATATTATCCCAATCCATTGTCATTGATTTTCATTTGTTGTCACAAAGTAATGTCTACAAGAAAATGTAGTATATATATTGCAAACAGTATACTAAAAAACAAAAGACTTCAATGGGAAATAGGGGGCTATATGAGGTTTACTGTCCAAAGGTATGTTATAAGTTTACGTCTAATAATAAATTTTGAGAGTGAAATTATACTATTATTTTATGGGATCACATCAAAATGTAAAATTAAATTCTAAACT
>BRYE01000024.1:5704859-5707359 GCA_030159115.1 Actinidia arguta var. hypoleuca
TAAGTTAATAAAACATTATTCAATTGTTCGATACTAAAATACAACAACATATGTACTTGGATTTGGTGTGGGTGTAGTGCTCGATAGTCATAGCATGTGGTCACGACCTGAGTCAAATTAAGTGATGATAATTTTAGAACAATTTATTTTGTATGGCTGTTGTCGAGTGGATTATCTATGAAAATATTATGTTCACCAGATGGCCCCAAAGGCCAATACCTATACATAAATATACACAATATTTATGTATAATTAATAGTGAATATCTATATTTTTAGAGTTGGATTCTTTTACAAATTATTTTTTTTTTAAAAAGTTTTACAAACTAATTAAAAACAAATAATTTGTCAATTTTAATTGTCCGTATGAGATGAAATTTAAAAATATCATAAGTACATAAAGAGTGTTATTTAGGCGCCCGATACATACATGGGTTTATAAATTACTTTGTTGGAATATTGCCTATAATACTTATGAGCGTTGATATGGGTAGATTTGAAAGACTATTATTTTGTTAAAAATAGATAAGAAATCTTGTAAGTTTCTTGCTATATATCCAAATCAGGAACTAATGTTTTTTTTTTTATTATTATTATTATTATTTCTCTTGCAAAATTTTCTACCCAACCAACCAAACATACATGAGAAAATAATTTTTTTGTTTCTTTCACTTCACTTACTATCATTTTTATTTTTTATCATCATTTTTATCGTAATCAAATCGACCCTGAGGTTTTGTGAGAACGTGAAAGTGACGACGTGCGGATTTATTAATTGGTGAGGTCTAAACATTTTTGTTTTTGCATAAAAGTTGGAATCTATTTATTATGTTAGTCAACAATATTTTATTTTTAATGTTGGTATTTTCTAGGTTCAGCGAGAATATTGGCGTAATCCATTATTATTGACATAGTGGAGGAATTGACTTCGATCCTGGCCGAACTAAATAAATTTGGTGTCTCGCTATTTTTTAATATTATTATTATTATTTTTTTTAATATTTTGGTTTGATCGTTAATTTATATGATCCCGTTAAATTACATAAAGTGACAAAAATATATTATTTTTGGTTTCAAAAATATTAATGTAATTTTTGTTTTCATTTTTTTAAATAAATTGATCGAATACACAAATAAAATTAGATAATTTGTCAAGTAAAAATGATATTTTTGTCTTTAGTAAAAAAAAATTAAATTAAATAAAAAAAATTATACTTTCGAACTCTCCTAATCAAGAGAAATCGTAAAAATATAAATTTTAATCGAATAGAATTCAAACTTTGCGTTAATATAAAGTATGATTTTGAAAAAACTGTAACAATGACCACGGGAATATTAATTTTCAATTAAGTTGGTTTATTCAATGAGTTATGCACTCATAGTCTCTATAAAATAATTGATTTTGATCACGTACATCACTGAACCTAGGATAAAAATAAAAGCCTACTTTATCAAAAGATCATAACCATAGGTTGGGTTGACCATGGATCCTAAAAAGAGACTATGATCATTTGGGTAGCTCCCCACTTCTCAGTCATCAATATGCCTGCCTTGCTTTTTAACTGCACAATAATTATTCCTTCACCTTTTTATACTTTTGACAAAATTTCCACTCGTTCCTGAGGGCCCTACAAAAACACGGAAATCACGGCACCAAATTCTAGTTACCAGGTGTGGGCGTCAGGTAATTTTCGTGTTATTTCGTTTTCTTATCGATAATTTTTAATTTAATTTAATTTTTTTATTTAAAGTGTCATATTTTTTTAGTCTTAACCCGATAAGTTAATAATCATGTCAACCAAATTTTTTATTAAATTTAAATAGCATGTTTTAGTTTTAAACATTAGCAAAAAAGGTAAAAAAAAATCCTTAATCCGTATAAATTATTACAATATATGGGTTCATGGTTCATTTGGGTTGTCGGCTTACATAACTAACATTACATCCTGTAAAAAAATCGTGTCAAAACAGGTCATCTTCAAGTTATCGTGTTTAATTCTAATCCAACACGTTTAACATTCGTGTTATCATATTGCGTAATCTTCGTGTCATTTCTAAAAATAGTCAATCTTAACCTTATAACTTTATGTAGGGTCGTGTCATGTCACCCCTAAGTTACAATAATAGGATAAATTCACTATTTGTCCCTGTAGTTATAACTTGAACAATTAACACTCTGCAGTTTTAATTTGATTTTATTGTAGTCATTTTGTTTATACCCGTTAATATTTTAGATGGAAAAGAAGCATGTCAAAATTTATGTGGCCATTTTTAGTGACTAAAGTAAAACTTCGGCCAGAGCACATGACAAATGGAGATAAAATTATCTATTAAAAATTGTCATGTTAGATTTACCGTTTACTTTTAATCTAAATTCTTAACCGTCGTTGACGGAGAAGGATTTGCATTGTAACCAAATTAAACTACAGACTTTTAATTGTTTAAATCTAAATTCGTTTACCATATTATTTCTTTATTTGAGATTAAATTATTTTTGTTTC
>BRYE01000024.1:5737359-5739859 GCA_030159115.1 Actinidia arguta var. hypoleuca
TATCAACTCACTCTCTCACAATCTCTCTCTGTATTGCCTCTCACTCTCAGCATTTTTTTCACTACTCACACCTTAAAAGTCTCAACACCTTACCCTCATTTTTATAGATCAAGGAAATGAAGTGATAGACTCCTAATTTGATACCTAATAGTGATCATATTCTATATAAGAAAACATATCATAACTCAAAATTAATTCTTCAAGAGATAATCCTTCCAAGAGTTTTAGGTAACTCGAGAGTTTCACTCTCACATGGACACTTCATGTGAGCCAATTGGGTTCGGGCCCAAATATGTGGGCTCGAACTCATCCAGGTGGACTAGACTCAACAATCTCTCCCTCCAGCCCACTAGAGGGTAATCCAATATCTTCAAATTGTCCATCTTGACAGCTTCTGATCGAGCTCCCCCATAAGATCTACAAGACAGCATTCGAGACACCTTGCCCTCATTAAGGGGCTACTCCACTTCCCATTGAAGTATATGCACCTCCACACCGAAATACCAGCACCTTCTTACCAAGGTGCCATGCACCCTCCACTGGGATGTGTTGCAAAGTACATCACTTTGCGAGTTGTCGTGACTCCATATCTCCTCCCTTGTGCACATAACTGGAAAGATCATCGCCACTAATCAAATCGAGAGAGAAAAAGACTTGTTTTGGCATCGGCACCTCCGTCGCTATATAGCTATTCAAAATCAACTTTATTTGTTTTCTCTGAACTTCTAACTGGACATCCTGCATTGGTTGCACCACTCATGTCTGACCAAACTTCCGCACATATCTCAAAGCATCTCCCTGTGCTCTTGTACCATTTTGAATCCTCCACGTATCCCTACATTTTCTTTATGTGCCTTTGTGCGATGGTTTCTTCCTTTGTCCATTTTGCTTGTTAATACCACTAGACTCGTGTTTAACAGTAGTTCTCCCTGTCCGGACACTACCCTCTAATCTTCCTTCCCCACAGCATCTCCTTATTTCCCTTGGAAACTCTCAAAATTCTTCCACTAGCTTCAAAGCTACATTCCTTCGAATTTAGTATCCTAATGAAAGCTAAATTTTTCCGTAGACTAGGAACATGCCTTACCTCGATCAATGTTAGAGACCTCCCATCTGCCATGCGGAACTTGATTGTTCATTTGCTGACAACTTTGTTCGCCATGTTATTCCTTATCCGTACAAGTCTCTTGCATGCTACATATGTAGAAAGCATCTCTTTGTCTCTACACAAGTGGTAAGTTCTTCTTGAATCTAATATCCAATTTGACTTTCCATCTGCTGATGCTGCTAAGAGAATATCACTCTCATCCTTAGTCATCATTACTATTACTGTTGCCTCTGAAGATTGATCATGTGCTTTGTACTTTGAGCAATTCCTCTTGATATGCCCCTCCTAGTCGTAGTAAAAGCACTTAAAAGTATGATCTCTGGGTTGCGACCTCGGTCGTCCTCTGCCAGTACCCCTGTGATAACCTCGACCTCTTTCTCTATTTTCCTATGAGACTAAGGCCTGTGACTCACTCTGATCTGTCGTGCCCATCTCTCTCTTTCGTGCCTCTTCATTGACTTTCCATCTGCCGATGCTGCTAGAAGAACATCACTCTCATCCTTAGCCATCATTGTTGTTACTGCTGCCTCTGAAGATTAATCATGTGCTTTATATTTTGGGTAATTTCTCTTGATATACCCCTCCTGGTTGTAGTGAAAGAACTTTAAAGTGCAACCTCTTGGTTGTGACCTCGGTCATCCTCTGCCAGTACCCCTATAATGACCTCGACCTCTTTCTTTGCTTTCCTATGAGACTAGGACCTATGACTCACTCTGATCTATCGTGCTCATCTCTCTCTTCCATGCCTCTTCATTTAATAGGGCATCCTTGACCATACTCATAGTCAACCTCCCATTCGGTGTTGAATCTCATCCTCAAATTATAGGTCAACACTCGCCAATTGATTGACTAAATTCTCAAACTTGCTCGTATGTTCACCCACTATAGTCCCTTTTTGAAGCTTCAATAAGGTTTTGTTCTGATATGTCTTCACCTGGTATATCTCCTCCAACTTACTTCATTACTGTCAAAATTATAAAGTTCTAGGACCAAATTGACAAAATTAAAAACTTCAAAAACCAATCTTTAATTACCAATAATTATAGGAACTAATATGTAATTATCAGTAATACTAAGGACCAATATGTAATTATCAAAAAATTTGGGGACCAATCTATAATTAATAAAAAATTCTAGGGACCAAATTATAATTATTAAAAACTTTAGGGACTGAAACTATAATATTCTTGGAATGTTTGTGTGCTGACGTGGCTATTGTGCTTAGCTCTCTTTTCAGTATTCTGAATTGTCGTGTCTATTTATTTTTCAGCTCTTAAGCATAAGAGTCTATCGGAGCTGCAGTTTACTCGCAAGTACGAGATCGAATCCACATAAAAATTTGTTAGCACAATTAATGTTGTAAATAAAATAATTTTACAAAAATAAAAATTT
>BRYE01000024.1:5752359-5759859 GCA_030159115.1 Actinidia arguta var. hypoleuca
TTAGACTGCTAAAGCACCGAATTGACTAACTGGCGGACTAAAGACTCTGGCCCATTTGTACCTCTAAGCTCATCCCAGGCCTTCACCTCTCTGATGGCCATGGAGGAACTAAAGCATTACAAAGAAAGCATTCTAGATACTAATAACGAGGCCAGGTATTTTACCTAATTTTATTTTTATCTTGTTATATTCATTTTTGATGTGCATTCTTGATATTGAAATTGGCTTTTCATCATCTATTTGTTATAATTCCCTAGGTAGTTAACATACTTATCATCAAAACAATTGGGAAAATTACATAAAAAATCCAAGAATTTGATCATGAAAACAAGTTGAATCCTATAGTTTTAATTGTAACAAATTAAACTCTATAGTTTTAATCTAGTAACAATTTAAATCATTTTCTAGTCTTCATCCACCTATAGGTAACGAAACTAATTGGTTTTCACTCAAGATACACTGAAACCATGTTGTATAAGGTTTGCCCTTTTTTTTAAAACCCTAATCCAACCATTCCCATTCTAAAAGGGTATAGAAATGCAATACAAATTTAGTCTCTTTAATATAAATACAATATCCAAACTCTCTAATTTGTATTGTTAATTGATTTGATTGGTATTTGAAAGGGAGGTAGTACTAGACAAAGTTGTTTTCGTGTTTTTTGAGAGAGAGAGCCAATTGCTTTTGTCAGCCCAAAGTAAATAGAGACTAACGGATGATTTAAATTGTTATCAAATTAAAATTATAGGGTTCAATTTATTATAATTAAAATTGTAGTTTAATTTGTTTACATGATCAAATTCTGAGATTTTTTATTTAATTTTTCCAAAAAAAGTTAACATACTTTTGGGCTAACATGTACTATACTTAAGTCATCTTCTTTGTATTTTCCCTTGACAAAAAAACAAAATATACTTTGTGGGAGCGACTAAAGGAAATACTCTAAAAATGGTGTATAGCACATGTATAATATTACCACAAATAATCGTAACAGAAAAAAATCATAATTTTTTTTACCATAAAAGGTCGTAATATTTTTCACAATGATGCATAATAGACTATTTTTTACTATTTTTAATATACACACTCTCTGTAACACTCACCCCACTAATCATAACATTTACCACTGTTGTGGGAGAAAATTGGGATAAGCAACTAATAGTCAAATTGCTCTCTCACCTTGGTATTGGACCTCAGCAACCACTCGGGCAACTGCACAGACAAACAAACGTAACCGATCGGGATGAGGCCGCTCAAATCTCCTCCCACGTCAAGATCTGACCAAGGCTAACAGAAGCTAAACAATGAAAAAACATAGCTATAAGTGTCTGTATGTGAGAGTTAAATCTTACCTTTTCATAATGGGAGAGCAACCTTTTTATAGTTGAAAAATGGAGAGCCATGTAAGGAAAGTATGGCGTGATCTTCAGAAGGCTAAGTATGGAAGTATATCCCAAAGTTATGGGAGTAAACATGGGAGATTACCATATGGAGAATATCCTGCAATTATAGGAGTCGTGAAGGAGAAGGACTCCTCTTGGAGACAGTAAGGAGTCTTTGGGCGAGGGCGAGGTGAAGAACGTATGGCTTGCTCTAGTTTGGTGTGAGCATTGGTGACCTAAGTTTCATATGGCGAGATTAATATGGGAAGTGGTGAATTTACCCACATTAGTAGCCCCTACTCGAGATGCCTAGATGGAACACTAGGGATCTTTGAGTAAATGAGCAAATGATTCAATTTTGATGATGTCAACATGCAATGATAGCAAGCCTCCACAGGCGGACACGTGTAAGAGTGCTTTAAAGATGAAATAATGTTTTGGCGGGAATGGCAGTTATAAACTCGAAACTCGAAGCGTCGCGTGATCTTAGCTGTTGGAGTAGATAGATCTCAACCCTTGGTACTTATTATAAATAGGGGGTCCCCCCCACTCATTTGTACTCTTTTGTTTCTGTTGTCGATTTGTTGTTCCTGTTTCAATTTTCACCTCGCCCTCGCTCGTGATCACCTCCTCGCCGTTAGCTCAATAAGTGTTAACTCACTTTAATTTTTACTTCTATTTTCGTAGTGTATGTCCAGTAGAACCAACCTAGGAGATTCGAAAAATTTCTTACCATCTTGGATATCCGACCATTAAGACAAGAAATCATACATGACAAACGAGGCCAGCATACTTCCTTCTTTGCCTCAGAAAGATTTCTCTAGTTTAAAGAGTAGTCCCCCAGGAATCCCTCTTCCCTCACTCGAGGAGGAAGAAAGCATCATGACTCTGAACAATTTAGATCACCTTTGAGAGTCTTGCTTTATTCCATCAAACGTTCAAATAAAACTTTCCTAAGCGGGTGAAACTATTGGTTTTGCCTGCCCCGGTGAGGTGGCCTTTTATGAGATTGCTTTTAATGTTGGTCTTCGTCTCCCCATTCACCCACAATCAGGATGATTCTGCAATTTTACAACATTTGTCCTGCTTAGCTTGTTCCCAACGCATGGCAGAGTGTCATCTACGCAATAGTGTTATGGCGAGCTCACAAGTACACCCTCTCCCTTTCTGAGTTTAGGAACCTATTCAGTCTTAGCAAGAATTCGAAGCTAGATCAAGGATGGCTATACTTTAATGTGAGGTCGAAGAAGACCTTGCTCGGGGGATATCCCAACAATGTCAATATTCAGTTTAAAAACTTTGAAAATGAGAGCTCTGTTATCTAAATTGTATGATCGATACAAGTGCATGATTTAGTTTCGATTTGTATTTGGGGTTAACTAATGAAAGCAAGAACGCTACAACTCACAATACTTGGTTCTCCAAGCTATCGATTCAACTTTTTATACTTGCATAAGGATTAGTGTATAATGTTGCATATTGTGTTCGAGTAATCAACTTTTTAACTTCTGTTATGAAGATCTCAAATTTTTGTTTCTTCTTCCTATCATAAATCATGGGATAAGCATAATGTAATAATATAGGATCGGGGGATCACGAAGAGGATTGGTTGTAGGAGTCTTCTTAAAAAAATTAAATGATAAAGCTGCTGAATTGTAGGGTTCAAGATTTGTAGTTGTTGAATATGAACATATGAATTCATTTTCTTTATATTTTGTGTGACTTCTGATATGTTATCTGTTTGATTAGTTCTTTTTTGTTTCTTTTCCATTTATGGTCTTTCTAGCTGTCCTCTTCAGGTACGTATCTATTGGTTGATCTTCAGCAATGGCCTCACCACGGGAAATCATTGAGTCACTATGTTATTTGCAAAAGCTCGATGCAAAGGACTAAAAAAAAATTGAGAGTAACTCGGAAGTTAGGCCGTTAGCTTTGACATAATATGTGAGAGCAAGTCGAAATGTATTAAGAGGCTTACACGGAGACGTGACAGCAGCCGAAGAGTCGAAAGATTGTGAAGATAATACTGATGACAATGCCAAGAAGAGGTAACTCTGCTTTTGCCAACGATGTTATTGATGATTTGTAAGGTGATACCAAGTTTGTCATTCTTCAACACCATATTTTTGTAATAAAGTAGCAAGCAACAACACTTGCTAGACGCTAACTATGGTATTTATTATGGGTTAATAACATGCTTGTATGGATGAAGGGTGGATCCTTTATTTTTCTAATGCCTGTTTGGATTTGTAAGGTTGCAAGTTTTGTATTACTTGTTTGGAATTTGGGTTGTTTCAATGCTCCCCATGTTATCTATGTTTTTGACTGAGTTTTGAAGGATTTGCTTTTTCTTGCTTGTTTGGAAGTTGGGTTGTATCCACTTGCGGCAATAATTAGTCCCATCGTCCAAGCGGAAAACTTTTGGAAACCATCAGCTCATCAAATATTTTATGGAAGTCTATAACGTGAAGCTGTGAATCGCATTAAAACTATACATCATGCGCTGTGAACAATGCCATGATCTTCTGATGCGTAATGTAAAAAATTCATAAAATTATTTATTATTTATTGTATTTTATAATTTTATAATTATTTTTTTTATTTTAAGTTAATTAAAGTTTTTATTTATTTTAGGATATTTTGTCTATTGAGCCTGATTAGTAGTAGTTACTACCCATTGAGCTTATTTCATTTTGTAGTAATTTTAATGCTTGTTATGTTAGTTTCTCTATTTAAGAGGCTTTGGTTATAATTTGTAGACAGATTATGATTATGAATAAAGAGAAAAACGATTGTGTTTTCTTTTCTCTCAACCTTGGATTCTGGCGGATACCAAACTTTCTCCACCCTTTCTTTTTTGATTCTGACGGATGTCAAACTTTTTCTTTCCCTTCTACATTCTTGTTCCGATTATCTATTTTGTTTGAAATTGATTATTGTCCTGCATCAAATTCGGTATCAGAGCCGAATCGATCCTCGTTGTCACCAAAATTCATAAATCTATTTTCAATCACCATCATCTGGTGTCACTAACCTTCGGCGTGCCTCGCCTGAGTTTCCAATAGACATCAAGTAACAAATAATGGATTAAGGACATAAGTCAAAATGGGCTATTCATCTGAGGATGATAAAAATGTACTAAGATCTGAAGAAGATATACGGGTGGATGGGTATGAAGAGGAACATCAGGGAGTATGTTAGTAAGTATTTGCAATGTCAACAGATTAAGGCTGTACACAAGAAATCGACAAGATTACTTCAACCACTACTAGTATCAAAGTGGAAATGGGAGGATGTCACGATGGATTATGTGATTGGATTTCCTCGTACGACGAATGAAAATAATTCTATTTGGGTCATAATAGACCGTTTAACTAAGTCATCGCACTTTATTTCAATTAGGAATACACAGACTATGGATCAAATAGCAACTATTTACTTAAGGGAGATCGTGCGATTGCATGGAGTTCTAGTATCAATCTCTATAATGGGTAATGGGAACGAAATTGAATTTGAGCATAACTTTTCACCCACAAACTGATGGACAGTCAAAGAGGATGATACAAACGTTGGAGGATTTGCTACGAGAATGTGCAATGGAATTCTAGGAAAGTTGGGAGGAACACCTAGCATTGGAGGAGTTCACTTATAATAATGACTACCAAGCGAGTGTTGATATGGCATCTTTTGAGGCACTTATATGGCAGGAAGTGTATATCGCCATCTTGTTGGACGGAGGTTGGAGAGACAGAGATCACAGGGCCATATATTATGTTGGAAATAACAGAAAAAATCAAGTTAATTCAGGATCAACTGAAAGTGACACAAGATCGGCAGAAAAGTTATACTGATGTGAATAAACGAGAGGTAGATTTTCAAGAAGGCAATTGGGTATTCTTGAAAGTCTTGCCAATGAAAGGAATTATGAGATTTGGGAAGAAAGGGAAATTGAATCTACGGTATATGGGGCCATTTTAAATTCTAGAGAAGATAGGATCTGTGGCGTATCGACTTGCCTTGACCCCAAAATTTGCAAATATACATGATGAGTTTCATGTCTCGATGCTCAAGAAGTACATTGCGGATCCAACCCACGTGTTGGACCAACCACCAACTGAGTTAGAGAAGAATTTACAATATGAGTAACAACCAGTAAGAATCATGGATTATATGGTGAAATATTTAAGAAATAAGGTTATTCCATTGGTCAAAATCTGGTGAGAGAACCAGTCGATAGGAGAAGTAACCTAGGAGAAAGAGAGTGACATGCGGCAGAAGTATCCGCACCTGTTTGAAATAAGGTATGATTTTGATTTATACCTTGTTGTTATGGTATTACTAGACTTGCTAATATGCATAGATCTGGTAAACAATAGATGTGGTAGAGACATAGTTAAACACATGGTAAGATTACGTAGACAAAACGTAAAAGTAAAAGAGTTTGGAGGACCAAACTTCTTAAGTTGGGAAGAATTTAATACCCCGACCCTTAATTATCTTTACTTTATTATAGGAATAGAAATTGTTGAAATTATATTTAAGCCACTTAATATGTTTTGGTGTTAAATTAAAATATTCATAACTTTTGGGATAAAATTAAAGAAGACATTTAAGTTAAGATGAGATAATATAATTATTTAAAAATTAGAGGGGCTAAAGTGTAATTATATTAATTGATTGACATGCCATGAGGGTGACTCACCTATAGCTGTCACTTGTGTTTATTGTTTTTGTCTTCTTTGGAAGACCAAAGTTGAGAGAGAGAGAGAGAGAGAGAGAGAGAGAGAAGGAAAGAGAGAGGAGAAAAAGAGAGAAAGCTCAAGAGCTTGACGAAAAAAGAGAGAGAAGGATGGAGAGATAGAGAAATAGAGAGGGCGAGAGAGTGGAAGAGAGAAGACGGTGAAAGAAATCACGCGATGCTTCTCTGGACTTCGGTAAATACCCTTGTCTCTCTCATATATTTATAAATCTTTTCGTAAAGTGTCGAACACTTGAGATATGAGGTGTATGCCCTATCATGGTAAAACCTTGAGAAAATATTAAAAATACGGCTCGTGTACACGGTGGTAAGCTTGAAATTGAAGCCTTGGACCGTGTTTGATTTTTCTACGAAATCAATATTTAGTATTTTGGGCGTAACTCTCTTATACTACAACATTTTTACTCAATTAGAGTTGCATATAAAAGATATTTTAAATACTTACAACTTTTATTTTAAGTGTTTTTCCTAATTTTGAGATTTAGTAACTCAAAACAGGCTTAGAAGTCAAGCCCAAAAATTTGTCTTGTCTTGGACTGGTTCAACATTTTTCCAACCGGTTCAGCTTTTTCAGAAAACTTTTGTCTTGTCCTGGACTGGTCCAGCTTTTTTTTGACCGGTCCAACTTTTTTCTAAAACCTTCTGACTTGTCCTGGACCGGTCCAGTTTCTCCCCGATTGGTCCAGCTTTTCAGGAAACCTACTGTTGTGTTCTGAACCAGTTCAACTTTTCTTCGCCCAGTCTAGATTATTCTCAACGGGTTCAAACCCAAATATTTTTTTTTATAAATTTGAACCCCAATTGAGTTGTCTAGTACTTAATTCACTCTTGATACCTTATACACATTTACAACTCTTATATTAGACACATTAAATGGTAATTCAATCAGACAAATAAGGTAAACAAAAACATAATTAAGCGAGAGGCTAATTGTGAAAATTGTTGACTATAAGACCGAGACCCGAGGGATTGTTGCCTTAGTTTGGGAATAAGTGCGTGTAGAACGCAGGGTTAAGCACGAGGTGAGTCTTGTTATGTTTTACATAGTATAAAAGTAACATGTTTTATGTTTTATAAATGAAAGCATGACTTGTATTTAAAACTGATATATTTTATACTTAAAAGTATGCTTTGCTTTGTTGTACCTTAAAATTATGAAAATGATATTTGCGAAAGTATGTTTAAGTCGACACATAGTTCATACGATACCCCGTTTGTTAGGGGAAGAATATAGCGTGGTTGATGCAATAAAGAGATCATGACCAGATGATTATTGGATGAATTTATACCAAAAAGGTTAGGGTCGCTCCCTATGTACTGGTGTTCGTTGAACAATTAAATGTGTCGCAAATTGTCAAT
>BRYE01000024.1:5789859-5794859 GCA_030159115.1 Actinidia arguta var. hypoleuca
GGATGATGATGGGTTTGTGGCGGCGGTGGAAAGCGGAAGGGAGAGATTCAGAGGGGGAAGAGGGAGAGGGATGCGGAGGGTGGTGGCTGTGGTCTGTAATAGGGGTTGAGGATAGAGGGGGAGGGGGAGGGGGAGGGGGAGGGGAAGTGTTGGTGGGGGCGGCCGGCAGGAATCAGAGTAGGTGGGTTCGTGGGGGAGCGATAATCAGATGAGGTTAGTTTTTGATGGGGTTGTGGTCTTACAAAATTTAATGAGGTGTCATTTTATTATTGGATTGTCGTAGACCTCATTGTTCACGGCACGCGTGAACCGTGAAGAAGTTAATCTCATTCTAATTACATTACATTTTCTGTTTGTTGAAAGACGTCCAGTCTTTTCACTCCCTTAAAATCAGCCATATCTAGGATTTTGCTTTGGTTTATATATTTGTCTCTAGATTGGATTCAAATCATTCGATGTGGTTGTGGAAGAGCTTATTTGAAACCTTTTGTTCTCCTTGTTATATTTACTGTAGTTTTCTTCATTCCCCCCCCCCCCCCCCCCCCCTCCAAAAAAAAAAAAAATAAATAAAGTGTCAAAGTGCCTTTTAAAAACAAGAAAAATCTCTTGTAAATAAGAGTGAGAACAAACTGATCGAACAAACCGCTCCAGATCGTATGGTTCAATTCGTTTTATTTTTGAACAGTTTGGTTAACGGTTCAAAAAAATAATCTATTCCCTCACGATTTAGTTTGCAATTTTAATACGGCTGATTTTAAGGGCGTGGAATTAAAGGCTGGAATCTTTCAACAAACAAAGATATAATCTACCTAGATTCAAATCATAATCAATTATCGATCGAGATTAGAGGATCATTCTTGGTAGATATGTTACTTGGTTAACAATTAAAGAATCAAAGAGGACAAAAGAAAGGGTGACACCATTGGTGCCTATAGTTTGATCAAAGTTTCAATTTGGTGGTTATAGTCTTACTTTAAATAATTAGGGTTCTATAGTTTCAATGTGATTTTAATGAAGTTTCCGTCAATACCAATTAAGAATTTAAATGAAAATGAAGCATATAAAACTCAATATGCTCTTTTATAGGGATGCCAATTTTACCACAACTGATCCTTATAATTTGATCCAAGTTTCACTTTTCAGGCCCAAAGTAAGTTTCTTTTAGGGTAAATTCTATTATTAGTCCCTAAAAATCGCCTTGTGAGTACACTCTTAAGGTTTTGGCTGCTGTCCTTCTGTAATCTTACTTTGGTGTCCCAATTTCCTTTCTTTTTGAAGTTTAGAAATGATTAGTTCCTAATTAATTGGCACTACGTGATGCATTAATTTGTAATGTCATCATTAAAGGCAGCCCACTTTTAACTGCCACTAAGCCAGATCAAATTCCTTTGCATCGTACATTTACAATAAAGTTTTCTTTGAATCAGTTCTCAAATTAAGTAGAAAGTGCAGAAATTTAAAGTGAAGGGACTTGTGTGCTTGTCCATGAACTAGATATATAAAAAGATTTTACAGCTTTGTTAATTAAAAAAGGAATAAAGGTAGAAGCTTGTACGTTGTAGCCGAGAGAGAGAGAGAGAGAGAGAGAGCTCAAAATAGAAAAGCAAGGTCTATATGTAGCTCTTATAGAAGGGAGGACAATAGGGACTCGGTTTATATAATTTGGTAAGATATCATAAGGGCTACCACTTGATTACGTGAGAGGCAATATTGCTGTTGGTGACTTGTCTTATTGTTATTATGAGGCAAAATGCAGCTGCAATGTTATAGGGCATATGCAGGGGCGGAATCAGAATTTTAGTTCAGGGGGGCCAAAGTCTAAAAAAAAAAATTTAATATATTTTAAGAGGGGCTAAAGTGTAAAAAAAAAATTTCTCAAAATTTTTTTATAATTTCTTAAAAGTCAGGGGGGCTCCAGCCCCTGCTGGCCCCCCAAGTCCGCCCCTGGGCATATGCTCTATTCACAAAATTCTCGAATCATGGCTATTTCATTACATTTTCAATCGTAAGATGTAGTGAAATTATCTAAACACATGATTCTTGAAACACGATTTTACGAGTTTATCAAGGATTTCTTGAGATAGAGGATCCGTGCTCCATTGTAGACCTCTCTAGATCTCTCTCGTTCTAGTTAATTTACATGGGAATGGGAAAGTCATCATGGAAGAGTCACGACCTAAATCAATCTCTAGATCTAGAGTAGATGATTTTTGGGTTTTCTAGGGTTTCAATCTTTTGGGAATATATAGTTGGGATCTTCAAGGTTTTTGGGTAGATGCTATCCCCGAAAGCACAACATCGTCGTGCTTGCATTATTTGGGCCTCATTTCAATTCAATTATATGATCAAAATCATTCTCTTTGAATATCCCCTTTATTGCCTCAATCACACTTTAAACTCTAAAGTCTCCCTAAAACCCCTCTTCTATTGCCTTTAATCACACTTTCGACTCTCAAGTCTACTTTCTTTTTCTCCATACTCCTTCACAACAAGGCTATGGCATCTTACACTTTCTCTAGCCTTAGGGACATGCTGAAGCCACCACCATCCCATAATTCAAAGCTCATGGAGTCTTTGTCAATCAATCGAATTCCCAAAATAGAAGTGTCCCATGAAAGCCTCATGTGATTGAAATGTTTGGAGAGCTTTACTTCAAAGAGAGTTCTTCATCAACCCAAAGTTTCCTTGCCCACCCCCACCCCCACCCCCACCCCCAAAACCCCCACGATCCTCATCTCCTTCACCGAGTCACGCTCTTCAAACAAACACTATTGAAAAGCTCAATAACAAAACCGGCCTTGAGAAGGAGAAGAGCAACAAAGTTGCAAAAAATGGGTGCATTTACAACAAGAGATTGTGGGGAAACAAGGACAGGCTCTTTCCTCCAATTTCTTGCTTAAAATCAGCCAAGAGTGGTAAAGCCTTTTGTGTACTTTAGATTTGATGAGAAATCTTGCAGTTTTGTTTGCGAGGAGATAAGGCGCCTAGGTCTTCTCCGTGCTTTGAGAGAAAGCGAGCGTGTAAGGTTAAACTACGTTCACGACGAAGAGGAGGATGGACAAGAAGCAAATGATGAAATGGGACAATTAACGAAGTATTAATATTGTGAAGTTCTAGGTTTATGTCTTCGTGTGTTTGATGAGTCAATGGAAAAGTATGACATTTTTTTTTGTGTGTTTGGCATTTGTTGAATGGTGTTAAGTTTCTTTTTATCTATGGTAAGAATTCAATTGATCAATTATTTCTGCACTAGAAGTAAATGGCATATTTTTATTATTGTAAATGAGGATATAAATTGGAACTCCATACGAATACCACATAAAGACGTGAAATAGTCCTAATCTACATAAAATAAATGTCACATCAGAAACGGTTAGACGAATAAAACGATGCATAAGGCCTAATTAATTCATATAAACAAGTGTTTTATACAGTATAACTTAGTTGGGGTACGTTAATTTCACATCAGAATACCTATATATCGTCAGTTTCAGAAATCAAACAACCACCAACATGCCCAAGTTAACGTTCAAATGGTTGGGTACAGAACGCTCCGATACCACTTATCAGGATTTTTAATTAAAACCCACCTGTAATAGAAGCACCCGCAAATAATACATATCAAGCAATCAAGCACATTAACACACACACGCACTCATAGAAAAAGAGAAATACAAGTTTACGTGGTTCAGCTCACATTGTCTACATTCATGGGAAATAGAGATATTCCATTATATGAGAAAAAATATAAATTACAGGTGAGATGACCAAAATACTCAAAACCTATATAAAAATAAAGATTACATATGAGATGACCAAAATACTCAAAACTTATACCCTTACCCAAACCCTTATGCTCAAGGATAGTTGAGTACTCGCTCACTATGTTGTCTCACGGTATTTTTTCTCTTACCCCCTACATTACTATTTTTTTCTCACCACTTTTTCATCTCTCTCACCAAAACTATAGCCCTATTGAGATTATTTATAAGCCAACCAAGATGCATATCACAATAGGATTCATTTCCCATCTAAGAAACCCAATACAATTAGAAAACTCACTCAAAATAGATTTTCTCCTTCGTGAACACTACCTTTTTGGTAGATATTCCTATTCCATGTAGATTCCCTTTTTCCATACAATTAATAAAACCTAACGCATATTGAATTCCGGACTCAACCCTCCAAAATCCCAATATATGTAAATAACCATTAATTATATAGATCCCACATCACACATGGGTGGAATAATCCTAACAATCACCCCTCCAACCATGTGGGATAATCGTATTCGCAACCCTTAACCTAAGTACCCCCAATTTTTACATTTCACGTAGTAGTGCCCTCAGCCACACCTTGGGTGACAACGTGGCTTTCATCTTTCCTCATGCTCGAGCCCATGATCCTGAGTGATAACCACACCTATTTCCTTGAGGTGTCTCAATTGCCACAAACCATAACTATATAGGTCAAGACCTGCCTCCTTTGGTGTACACCTTTATGTCATGACCTCTGTCTCAACTTCTATGTCCTAAGCTTCCCTCATGTGAACATCAGTAACCCGTTGTCATCCTCTTTGCTAAGAATCCTGTTCACCACCTCTTGCGCTACCCATGAGTCTCATGTGCACCGCAATTGTTGCTCGCGTTATTCACCCCTGACTTGTCTTGTCTCATGCTTGACAATTGGTCCACTTGTCACAACACATGTTCCACCGAGCCCGTATAGGTTTCTAACCATATCCACCAATGATTGGACCTCCACCGTTGGTTGAACAAGATTTTTCTGACCACCTAGATCAAACCGCTATCACACTCGATCGCCTTTGAATTTGTCCAATCCAATCGGATTTCACCTTTTTTTTTTCTTTTCTCTTATGCACGTCCTGGATATGCTTTGACTGTGCCTCTAATCCCATGACCTTGGATTGCCTGCCTCATCTCTGATCTACCAAAACTGTGTCTAAACCTTTGGCTTATCACCACACCCACTTTATCGAA
>BRYE01000024.1:5799859-5804859 GCA_030159115.1 Actinidia arguta var. hypoleuca
ACCTCAAAAAGATAAACCAGTTATAAGCCTTACTTATACTTTGAATAGGTTCCGAAAAGATAAACAAAAAGAGGTAACCTTACAAGATCTTCAACAAGAAATAAACCTAATTAAAAAGGATATAAATAATTTAAAAATAAAAGATAAGACATTAGAAGAAGAAATTACAATATTAAAAATAAATAAAAAATTCTTGGAATTTGAAAATGAATCATCAGATGAATCTACCAATAATAAATCCAATGATCAAACAGAAGATAACAGATTAAGTATAATCAACAAAATAAATTTACAAAAATGGCATTAAAAAATTAAACTAATAATCCAGGATTATGAAATAGAAGTCATCACTTTAATTGATACAGGTGCAGATCTAAATTGCATTAAGGAAGGATTATTACCTACTAAATATTATCATAAACCTACTGAAAGATTAAGTTCCGCTAATGGAAGTAAAATGCATATAAAATCTAAAATTCCTAAAGTACATGTATGCCAAGATAACATTTGCTTTAAAACCTCATTTGTATTAGTAAAAAATATGACTGACAAAGTAATTCTAGGATTATCTTTTATATATTTATTATATCCATTTGCTACTAACAATAGAGGACTTACTACTAAACCATTTGGCCAACAAGTAACTTTTAAATTCCTCAATAAACCAGAAACTATTGAATTAAAAAGATTAAAAAAATGTTCCATATCCCAATCAATAAATATTTTAAATAAAAAAGAAAAACAAATAAATTTTCTTAAAGAAGAAGTAAAATACAAAAGAATTTAAAAGTAAATTAGAAAAAGAAATATGTGCTCTTCTCCCTAGTGCTTTCTGGCATCGGAAAAAGCATATAGTAACTCTCCCATATATAAAAGAATCCTACTAAATCAAGACCTATCCAGATGAATACAGAACTTATAGAACATTGTAAAAAAGAAATAAATGATTTGTTAAAAAATAACATAATTAGTAAAAGCAAATCTCCTTGGTCTTGTCCACCCTTCTATGTTAACAAAAACTCTGAAATTGAAAGAGGAGTCCCAAGGTTAGTAATTAATTATAAACCATTAAATGAAGTTTTAGAATGGATAAGATATCCAATCCCAAATAAAAAATATTTAATTAAAAGATTAAATAATGCAGTTATATTTTTTAAATTCGACTTAAAAAGTGGATTTTGGCAAATACAATTACATCCTAAAGTTAATATAAAACTATTTTCACAACACCCTTTGGGCATTATGAATGGAATGTCATGCCTTTTGGATTAAAAAATACTCCTAATGAATTTCAAAATATTATGAACAAAATATTTAATCCTTTTAGTCAATTTTCTATAGTTTAAATTAATGATGTTCTCATCTTTTTCAAATCAATTGATGAACATTGGAAGCACTCGAACATATTCATAGAAACTATTAAACATAATGGACTAGTAATCTCTGCTCTTAAAATTGAATTATTTCAGACAAAAATTAGATTTTTAGGCTATCATATTCACCAGGGATCATTTATTCCTATTAATAGGTCAATACAACTTGCTGATAAATTTTCTGATGAAATTTTAGATAAAACTCAATTACAAAGATTTCTAGGATCCCTCAATTATATTGCTGAGTTCTATCAAGATCTTAGGAAAAAGTGTCAACCTTTATTTTAGAGATTAAAAGACAACCTCCTCCTTGGTCTTCAATTCATACTTCCATAGTTCAAGAATTAAAAAAGTACATCAAGACATTGCCCTATCTTGGCATCCCTATTGATAATTCCTTCAAAATTATTCAAATTGATGCCTCTGAAATTGGTTATGGAGGTATCCTCTTACAACAAATCAGTCCAAACTCTTTTGAGCAAATAGTTCATTTCCATTCAGATGTATGGAACAAGGCACAAAACAATTATAATACTATTAAAAAAGAAATTTTAGCTATTGTTTTGTGTGTTTTAAAATTTCAAGAAGATATTCTAAATCAAAAGTTTTTAATAAGAGTCGATTGCAAAAGTGCTAAACATGTTTTATAAAAAGATGTCAAAAATATAGCAAGTAAACAAATATTTGCCAGATGGAAATGAATTTTGAGTATTTTTGATTTTGATATTGAGTATATTAAAGGAAGTCAAAATTCAATTCCTGATTTTCTTACTAGAGAATTTTTACAGGGAAAACCATAGCCATTCATTACAGATTTCTAGTTAAACATTATACTAGAGTTATGAAGTGGTATCAATCCCAGATTGAATCAATCGAAAAAAGTGATATCGACCCAGTTACTAAACAAGAAGAAATTAATTGGAGAATGCGTCGCATCTGTTTCCTGCATAGAGACATTATTTATAACAACAGCAGGTTATATATCTTAAGTGGTTGTTAATTTTTATTTGTAGATGTCATTTAGTAAAAAGACCAATTCAAAGCAACTTGCTCTTACCACCAGTCAAACGCCTCCCAAACCCTCAATTGACCTTTTGAATAGATTTCAAATTCTGGGAAATATTCCTAAACCAAGTTATCATTCTGTCTTAGCTAGTGACCCTACAGTTCAATCCAGTCAAACTACTCAAAACCAATACCAATATCAGTCACCTTCATCTAGAATAGATTATGTTCTAAAAAACACTATTAACCTTTTTTCAAAAGAACCAGTCCATTAAAATATTCACAGTCCTGTTGATTTAGTAAATTCTTTTTTTCTCTCTGGATGGCATTTCATTCCTTCCCACCTAGAGAAGTCTCTATCTTTTTATAAAGATATTCTCTACCATCATAAGTTAATTATAGTCAAAAGTATTCCCGACAAATTTGATAATAGTAAAATTGCCTTTCATTCATTATATATTCATCGTATAGTTTCCCTTGATGAATGGGGTCACCTAAACATTATGAGAGATTTACCGGTCACTCTATTCAGCATAATTATTATGACTACATAGACGCTTGGTCTAAAGTGGTCCTATATCAAAATGAGTCTTATTCACATTCATGGTATTTCTCATTTGATAAGTTTTTTAAGTCAACTTCTGTTCCTTCATGGTTCTTAAGATGGTGGAACCTGCACGGAGCTTCTAATGAAATTATTTCCACATATCTCATGGATCAAGTTACCTATTTCTCGTCTTCTTATAAAATAACCTCTCACATGAGTCAATTTCCAGTATTATTTCTATTTATGTCTAAATATAAAGTACCTTGGATATTTAAATAGCAATATAATATTGCTAATAATATAGTCAATAGACAGTATTTTGTCAAATGGTGGGATGAATTTAAATAGCAACGAATTATTGATCAAGTTAAATAAGAATTCCCAGTGAAAGTCCCTACCCAATACAGCAGATCCCAACTGCTACAATCAAACCAATCACTCAAGTCACAGAAAATCAAACACCCAAGTCACTCAAGGAAGTCCTGTTTCAAGTTCTAAACCTGCCAAGTCAAAATCAAAGAACAAGTCAGACAACAGTGAGTTACTCCGAGTAGCCAAGTTACTTCTTGCCAAACCCCAAACTTCAGAAGAAGAAGAGTCAGAGAATTCAGAAGAGTCAATAAACTCCACAAGTAAAGATCCTTATGCAACTTAGTTTCAAGATGCTCAGGATCCCTTTGCCTAAGTCAAATTAATTTTTAACAGCTTCAGTTACTACTTCCAATTTAATGGTTGAAAAATTGCTGTTAAAAACAAATAAATTACTATTCATGTGAATAGTAAAAGTTATTATTCATGTCAAAATCACATGAGACATAGTTAGCAAAAGTTATGAAAATTCAGTAAAAGTCGCGGAGAGTCCATCATGTCAAGCACCGAAAGTTAACAGGAAAATGGGTCTTTCTCAAGATTCTCCTCAGACCAACTTCTCCTATAAAATCCAAGTCATCCTGAAAGGGGGAGCAAGGCCGGAGAACCACATCTTCTCTCTTCTTTGTCTTAACCATCTCTTGGAATCCTTCCCTTATAAACATTTACTCTCATATGTATTCAATAGTTGTGATTTCAAGTAATTCAAGTTATTTTCAGTAAATCATTGTAAGTTACTTCTTTAATTTCAATAACAAGAATATATTTTCAGTATCTGTTATTTGTTTATCCGCCTCGATGGTTGGTTTCATTTACTTTATTTTATCCGCCTCAATGGCTGATTTAATTTGCTTATATCCGCCTCAATGGTATTTTAATTATTTGTTTGCTGCCTATTCCCCCTAAATGGTCCTATATATATATATATAAGATTTAATTTTACATGAAGGAGATAAGTAAATGCACACATATTTTATTTAATTAATATATATATATATATATTTACTTTGCACGAACACTTCTTGATGAACAATCTCATTTTGTGAACTTGTATGAATTTGCTTAGACGTTGTATCATTATGACGTATATTGCATGGAATACTTTGATGTACTTGACTTCGTCATAATCCATATTAATTGAAACATTCATGATATATTACACTTAATTGATATATATTTAATTATGGAATAATATATGTCTAAATAGAATTGTGCTTTATTTTGATAAAACTATCTCTTGTTGGATAATCTCAAAAATCTTTATATAGTGAAAGAGTTTAAGACTTGAGAGTTTATGGAAAAATCTCTTAAATTTATTCACCCACCTCATTTTTTTACATGATTTGTGATTGATTAGTATATATATAGCATGATTGACTCTATTGCTATCTATCGCTAGTGTCTATTCTCTATTTGTAATTTTTTTTAAAATATCACTAGTCTATTGATGTTGTCGAAGAGAAGAAAAAACTATTTTTATTATAACTTTTTAAAATTCATATCTTTAAAAAGAATATGAGACATGTGTTTCGATTTAAAAAAATTTCTTTAAAATCGTCTCATTTAACATGCTATGTGTTTAATTATTATCTATACATGCAAGTTCATTTATAGAAGTATGATTGAATGTTTACTTAACTACAAGTATATTAGATATTATGTTTGGTAGACTTCTTGCTATGTGTGCTAGACTTTTTGCTAATAAT
>BRYE01000024.1:5812359-5814859 GCA_030159115.1 Actinidia arguta var. hypoleuca
TTGGTATAATTTTTCTTTTTCTTTTTCTTTTGCGGAAGCGTCATAATACTGAAAATAATAAAGTAGAGTGTGCACACTGTATACAGAGCTGTGCCTAAGTTTTAAACTTTCTACATACATCATTACATAATATAGGGTCTAGCCCTTACAAAATAACATAAGGCCATTGGCCACAAAACTAAGGTCTACTTGCTATCTTCTTCTTACTGCTCCTCAGACTGGTCTCCTGAAAAGGTTTTCAAAAACGTAAGCTAAAAGCTTAGTGAATAACATCAGATGCATGAACATAAAATACCATGGATTATTTCATAACATACTTATATCATTTAACTTAAACATGTGAGCATACATATCTTTTCTGAAAACATAAACTTTCATAAACTTGAAGCTCACAGAATCTTGGCATACTTGCTTTTGTACTTGTACATATCATATACTGAAACTATGACAACTCGGCTGAACTGGATGACCATATAGGTCGGGTGGCTCTTTTGGCCAGAGATATCTCACTGTGTAGATGGAACTTATTTAATGTCCCCCATCTACCTTAGGACCTTAGGCTAGATTAAAGTCCCACCACGGGGGACCCCGAGTGTCACTATACTTGCTTATCTTGAACATACTTAGCTTTTCTTGTAAATCATGCATCCATGGATTTCAATACATAGCATAGTAACAGTGAATACTTTGAAAGGCATGGCATTCATATTTAGAACATAATCATTGATGCATTGAAAGCATGGAAAAATGGTTACATATAACATAATGTATTGAAAACACTTTTGAAGATACATAGATTTTGTCCATGGCATCGTGTTACTCACCTTGGTTTCCTTGGCTAAGTGCTACACTTGGCGTTCCTACACATATATGACATACGATACAAAATGTCAATACTATGATCGAAAAGGTTTAAAACTAATATAACAACTCTCGACTTGACTAAAGGTATCCCCGCTCAAGGATAACCTACGCCCTAGGGTGACACTCCTAGGAATAGGTTTAAGGATCCTAGGTTGACTATTAATGGCCAAAGGCAACACTTGTCTATAGTTCTTTCATCGCATCTCATTTATCTCACGACAATAAATATACCTCCTAGGTCAATATCATTTGAAAATAGACTTAATGACCTTCAATTTGGTAGGTCATGAGCTTGAAACGCATCTCAAATGAATAAGTTATGCTCAATTGAATAAGGACTAATTTCTAAAGAAAATTGTGTTGTTAGTAAAAGCTTAGGTCGACTTTAAACTTCAATATCTCATAATATAGATGGAATTAAATTGTAAACTTTATATGGTTAGAAAGTTCTACGAGTCTATTTTCCAACGCTTCAAACGGTGTCTCAATCCGAATTTTCTAGATAAAGTTATGCCCGTTTTACAAAACAGTGTCTGGGCTGAAAATGGTCTGGCGTTCGAACGTGGCGTTCGAACGTCAGGCGTTCCAACGTGGCGTTCCAACGCCTGGGCAAAAATGAAAATCCTATCTCTGGACGTTCCAACGTGGCGTTCCAACGCCTGGGCGTTCCAACGTGGCGTTCCAACGCCTGGACAAAAATGAAAATCCTATCTCTGGACGTTCCAACGTGGCGTTCCAACGCCTGGGCGTTCCAACGTGGCGTTCCAACGCCTGGGCAAAAATGAAAATCCTAATTCTGGACGTTCCAACG
Organism: Actinidia arguta var. hypoleuca; assembly: GCA_030159115.1. Taxonomy (NCBI): domain Eukaryota; kingdom Viridiplantae; phylum Streptophyta; class Magnoliopsida; order Ericales; family Actinidiaceae; genus Actinidia; species Actinidia arguta. The sequence goes on from BRYE01000024.1 coordinate 5,814,035, forward strand.
TGGCGTTCCAACGCCTTGGCGTTCCAACGTGGCGTTCCAACGCCAGTCGCGCGCAGCAGCAGAATTGGCACAAAACTTGTCAAAAACCTATCCAATCTTAACTCAAAACTTCACCAAAGTTTTTATGGCTCAACTACACACTCAAGAGACAACAATAACTCAAACTCAAGCCTCAAAACTAACCCTAGCATGGTAGATCTAAGGTTAAAGTTTCAAAAACCCTAACCTTTAGAAATTTGGGATTTTTGTTTCTAGCATTTAATTTCTTTGAATTGAGCTTCAATATGCTTCAATTGGGACTTAAGGGAGTCCTCTAAACTCAACATTGGGCTTACCTAAGGTATTTAAGGTATAACCCAATTTCTTCAACTTATACATATACATAAAAATAGATTTTTCTCACCTTCTCAAGCTTGGTAGAGCTTTCAATGGCTTCCTTAGGCTTGGATTTGGGACTCTCTATCCAAGTTTCTCCTTCTCTTCCTTTCTTCTTCTTCCTTTCTTTCTTCTTCTCTCTCTCTCTCTCTCTCTCTCCGAATTTTTGTGCGTGTGTGTGTGTTTGGCTTGGTGTTTTGAAAGAAACACATGGGATTCAATCCCATGTGCCCACCTCCACCCTTTTCTTGTTACAACCTTCCTCCTAATTGGTCATTTCCTCTATTTTGGTCACTTTTGACCACTTTGACCATAAGATACTTACAATTAGGTCCTAATAGGATTAAATTTTACATTAAGGCATGAATAAAGAAATTTATGGGTTCGGGGTATTACAGCATTGATTGCTATACTCTGTACACTTGTTTTGCTCTAAGCTTGAAAATATAT
>BRYE01000024.1:5817359-5837359 GCA_030159115.1 Actinidia arguta var. hypoleuca
TTGGTGGCAGAGTTGGAAGCTTAAGGGGGTCAAGAAAAGCAAAAATTTTTGGTTCGTTTGGCTCGAATCCTACTTTGATTTGATTTTGGACTTGTTCGGACATTTTCACATTGGTGTGGGACTTGTGTTAGCATGGAGTCTAATATGGCTTAGTTTTGGACTTCCTAAATTCCGTTTTGGTAGATTCCTTGTTAGCTTGAGAATTTGGTTTGGAAAGGAATTCTTTTTGGTAATAATGTGCTTTTGAAAGGATTGTTTGACTATAAATTTTGAAAGATTCTCTCTTCTTCGTTGGACTTGATAGTTCCTTGGGTACCCTCCATGGGGGGACTTGGGTTGGATCTTTAATCCTTTTGGTTTGGAAAGGTTTTTTTGTTTGGTTCCAAATAGGTTTGGGAGAGAATTTGGATTTTAGATTTTGTGAAGCATTTAAGAAAGAAGTTTTCTAGAAATTCTCTTTTGCAGGTCTTTGGAGAATTCTTTTGATTCGTTAGTCACATCGCTGACCACACAAAATTTAATCTCTTTCATTTTCGTTTTGGTATTCTCTCTTTTGTTTATTTATTTTCATATTGCAAATTTGTTTGGTTCTTTTCTTTCATATTCATATCCATCGTTAAGGTGTATTTGTTTTTATTTTTTTTATGCTTCTACACAATAAATTGGTATCAAAGCTTTGGGTTTCAACCTAGGGCTTTGTTCGTCTAGTTCTTTGTTACTGGTGTATGAAGATTGGAGGGAAGTTGTCAGAAGTGTCGTCCATCAAATCTGGAGCCGAGTCATCCACCAAATCTAGGACTCGAGTTTTCGATTGCAAAATTTGTGGTGGATAAGTTTGATAGGATGGACAATTTTGATATTTGGCATTGCAAAGTTGGATATTATGTTGGGGAACCGCCTTAAATCTTCGACTGTGACCTGATATAAGTAACCCATTGAGACACGTTTTGTTTTGGCCATTAAAGGCAAGCCTCGTCCCTAATCGAGAGGAGTCCATAAGTTTGGTGTGTTTGTCGTCACGAAAGGATGGAGATTCTGTTCTTGCACCTATGGGTTCATCGTTTATTTTCCATTCTCAATAGTGGATTTTGGATTCTTGCTGCACCTGTCATATGTGTCCCAATAGGGATTTGGTTTTCAGCTTTGAGGAGTTGGATTTTGATACCGTCTTTATAGGTTGTGGCCATGCCTATAAGACTTTGGATAGGTAAAATCAGATTTTACATGATGGATCCTCCTTTGATTTGTTTGATGTTCGGCATGTCCTAGACTTGATTTAGAATCTCTTGTTGGAAGCTTTGGAGTCCACTGATTTGTTAATCACTTTGGTAAGTAGAGTTTTAAAGATTTGTTTGTATGCTTTAGCTGTGATGATGGGTACTTGGCGCAACAACTAGTATTCCGTTCAAGAGAGTAGAGTTGAAGGTGGAGCAGCCATTATTTCTAAAAATATTGGGAAATTTTCTTTAAATACTATCGATTGGTGGCACATGCATCGTTTGGGTAGAAAGGCCTTACAAGGGATAGGGAAGCACACTTGGTTCATTTTTGGTATGTATTGTGTCTTGAAGAAGCAATTTGGAGTCAAGTTTTTGAATGTCAGTCAATCAGTTATTTGGTTCATTTGAATTTGTTTGGGAGACTGCGATTTTTGCTTCTTTTTTATGGTAATTATCAATTTGGTTTGTTAGTTAGTTATTGCTTCTATTGGTTCTATTTCTTTGATTTTTGTTTTTATCTTTGGAAAATTGCATTCGTTTTTCCGTAGTTGGCGGAGATAGATTGTTTAAGATTAACTTGGGTTTTCAAATTTGAGTTCAAAAATTTGGATTGGATATTTCGCAGTGTAGATTTGGTATTTGGCATTAAGTTCAACCATTGCTTGGACATATTCCATTTGAATTTATTTGGGCACTTTTAGGGTGCATGTGTTAGGGCGCAATTTGGGATGGCGATTCTAATAATTTTGCATGTTTGGTCATTTGTTTGGTTTTGATTTGAAATTTGGTTTGAATATCGAAACTTGGAATTTTGAGTTGTTGTGACTCATTTGTTTGGTTATGAAGTTTACTCAAAAACTTCATAAATTTGGCTATTTTGTTTGGTGTTTTGATTTGTCTCTCTAGACTCTCTTTGTTTGGTTCGAGCTTTGGCGAGAGTTTTGTTTGGTTAGTTTGGCTCGATCTGTCTCGAGCATTCGTTTGCTTTGGCGTATTTGTTTACATGCTTCCACTTGGTTTTAGTTTGTTACGAGCATTTATTTTGCCAAGCAATTCATTTGTTCTTTAGTTTGTTTGTATGACATTTGAAGATTTATTTTGAAGTTCGGATTGCTTTGAATGCAGTTTTTGAAAACGGGTTAAAAGTTTTGGCCTTCGTTTTGTTTTGAATCATTTCGTTCACATTAGTGTGGGGCTTGTTTTAGCATGGAGTCCTAATTTGACTTAGTTTTGAACTTTATAAACTCCGTTTTTGTAGATTCCTTGTTGGTTTGGGAATTTAGTTTGACAAGGAATTCTTTTTGGTATCAATGTGCTTTTGGAAGGATTCGTTGGCTATAAATTTTGGAAGACTCTATCTTCTTCGGCTGAACTTCATAGTTCTTTTGGTGCCTCCCATGGAGTGACTTTGGTTGGATCTTTAACCCCTTTGGTTTAAAGAGGATTTTTTTATTTGGTTCCAATTAGGTTTGAGAGATAATTTGTATTTTGAGTTTTATGAGGCTTTTGAGATAGGATTTTTCTAAAAAAATTCTTCTTTGTAGCTCTTCGGAGCATTCACTTGATTTGTTAGTGAAAGTCTTTGCTTGTTTGACTTCCTATGGACTTTGTGTGCATTGCCAAATTACGTAAAATTTGGCCACTTTTATTTTCGTTTTGGTATTCTCTCTTCCGTTTATTTGTTTTCGTATTACAAATTTGTTTGGTTCTTTTCTTTCATAATCGTATCCATCGTTAAGTTGTGTTTGTTTTTGTATTTTTTTGGGTTCGCACGAAAAAAATTTTGTTTTTGATGGTGCTGTTCCTTATTGGGAAGAGGTAATTATGCTCTTAAAGTTCAGGATAGCTTTCTGGGTGGAGATCAAAGCAGGGATGATTTTGTATTTAAGCTGCAAAGCACCAAGGAGTCCATGTGAGATGTGATTGTATTGGCAAATGGGGGTTGCAGTTTTCTTTTCTCTACTTTGTTGCACTTTTTCTCTTGTAAAGTTGGCATCTTGCCAACTCTTCTCTTCTCCATTTGCCTGTTTGGGTTTAGTTTGGAAGGAGGTGCGAACTTAGTTGGGATCGATGTTCTTTCGGTGAAATGATGTTGTCATGTTCCATATCTTTTTTCTCTTATTATTTCAGTTATTTGAATAAAGTTTTCTTTCTGATAAAAAAAGAAAAGAATTTGGAAAATATACTAAGAGAAAAACTCTGCAATTTTTATTAACTTCAAAACTTATATTTATCTTTCATTACATAACTTGTGTTTTATATGAGAAAATACTATGCTTAAAATAAAAGGAAAAAGGAAAAACATAACCTAATTACCAAGTCTAGACAATTATTAATGGTTAGGATTGTGCTGAGACTAAAGACGAAATAAATATTTTTGTTCAAAAAAAAATTTTAGTTCAAATTCTTAAAATACACAAATTATTGTCAAAATCAAAGATTTTGGCCAAAATTTGAATGAATCGATGAATCCTTCTTGATCACCTTGTTGAGAGCATTCCAAAAAAGGTAAAACTTAGAAATTTTCTGAACTCAAAGGTAAAAATCCCACAAAAAGTGGGTCAATGGGCTTAGCTAGCTCTACGGTGTTCTCATGCCTTCATGTAGTAATCCGCCATTGGATCCGCATCAGCTACCTTGACAATTTGTGAAGAATGATGAGAAAGGGCGCCAAGAAGATGAAATGACACGTGTGTGTGCGAGGGAGGGAGACTTATATGGCTATGAAGAATTGCCAGCGACCACAATGCGCATATATTGCTGCCTTGTAATGATAACATATAGAAAGTTAACGAAAGGAGGAAAAAACAGTTCCAAGATGCAAAAGGAGTATGTTTTAAGAATCTTCAAACCTCCTATTCCATTTTTTTAGCGTGTTTTTTTAATTAAATTTATATTAAAAGTTGATTATGTAAAATGGAAGTCAGAAAGCATAAAAATAACTTTTAACAAATTAGTTTTTTGTCAATATTTTAAGTCATTTTTTGACTATATGTAGAAAAGCAAAAGTTGCGGTAAGTTAACCGGCACAACTTTAAAAAAAAAGTTATACATTACAACAGACAAATTATATTTTATATTCGTCCTCATCTTTTAGCTTCTTTGCCTAACAGACAGACTGTATTTTATATTTATTCATGCTCATCTTTAAATTTGTCTTCGCGTTTCTCACCTTAATATTTTTCTCACTAGATGTGACAACACCTATCTTGATTTTGATTTTTTGCATCCTCCACTACAGTTGATTATTTCTTCTTTGATTGTTGAAATTAAGATGATCAAATTAAGTGTATTCGATAATACATCAGTACTTTAACCCAGAGTCACCTACTCTAATGATTGAGATAAACCATCCTATCATATAAAGGTTAACAATATTATAGTTTTCGCAAATGAGACGTCTGGACTCATCACCGACTACGAACTAATTTAAAATTTATTAGAATCAACTATAATATTTCCGTTGTATAAATCTCATTTCCACACATTTATCGTATTTCTAGATAACCTAGGGAATATCATCTCATGATATATAAGAACAATCAAATGTATGATAAAATGACTTCTCATTCCAAATAATAATTAAATATTTGGATATATGGACATACAATTCCCAACACCTAACACGCCAAAAAGGTAAAAATGAGACGCTCCACAGCTACAACAGGCGGTATTGGGATCTTTAGAAAGAAATAAAGGAGTGCTCAAAGGAGCTCTCCGTGGTTAGTTACAAGCTCGGGACCCCAAAAGAAAAACTATGGGAAGACCTAACACTCAATCTCCTAGATGAGCTTCACGATCTCATGTCCGGAGTGGAAATGTTTGCTTGACTAGAGGATGATGTCAGGCAAGTAGAACGAGTTAGATGGACTTCTTCCAAGGAAAATATCAAGTTCAAGCATCGAGAACGTACGGGGGACTGTGAAGATCTGATGAGAAAAGGTATCAATGTAAAAGAGCCAATCTATAAGCTCCTAACTCTAATTCGAAAGAATCCATACCATCGAAAGCCCATCCCCATGGAAGGAGATCTCACAAAGTGCAATCAAAGGTGAAAGTAGGCCTTTCACGAGAAAAAAAATCACAAAACCGAGAATTGTTGAGCCCTTAAGACATTTCCTGATCAACTCGTTCAGGATGGACACCTGAAGGAGTATGTTGATCATGAAAAGACTAAGACAAAAAAAATCGAAGCCAAGCCTAATCCAAGGTTTGACCGAGGTAATGACGGAGATAACGATGACTTACCTTTGGGTACTATTCACATGATAGGGTGCCCAAACTACCCCGACCTTGAGAATAGGATCCGAGGGGAGATCCATATAGTCTGACAAATGTACGAGGTTCTATCGGTCCAACCAATGGTGAAGAAGCCAAGGCAAAACTAGTCCAAGCCAGGAAGCATTACCCTTACCAAGGTTGATCTCGAGCGGGTCCAACACCCCCACAACGATCCCTTGGTCATCCAACTGTGGGTCCACAATTATGATGTGAAAAGGATCCTAGTGAACACCGGAAGCTCGGTCGAGGTGATGTATTCTGATATTTTCAAGCAACTTAAACTATCCGAGAATGACTTGAAGCTTGCCTGAGATTCCTTAGTTGGGTTCAATGCTCAGTCTCATTAGCCCTTTGGAATCGAAAGCCTCAAAGTCCGAGCTGGGTCCCAAGAGTTAATGATAGAGTTTGTTGTTGTTGACATCTCTTCCCTATATAATGCAGTTGTTGGCCGAGATTGGCTACATAGGATGAAGAGAGTTGCCTCCATATTACACCAAGTTATCAAGTTCATTACACCCCGTGGTGAGAAAACCCTTTATGGGGACCAGGTGGAAGCCAAACAGTGTTACCTCGCCACGGTGTCTACAAAGGTAGCCATGAAGGAAATGCATATGAAGGAGGAAAGGGAAATCCTAAAAAGTATTAGCAGGACTCACAAGGCCAAGGTCGTGGAAGATCTCATGCGCTTTGGTCTCGATGGGCCAAGCTCGGACTGCTTCTTCCTCACGGGTTCAGACCTGAAGTAGCGGGAGAGAACCGAGCTCATTGATTTCCTTATAGTAAACATTGAGGTCATTAAATGCCTAGGATTGATCTCGATTTCATCAAACAGGAGCTCAATGTCATCCCCGAGGTCAAACAGTAAAGCAACGTGGATGCAGGTTTGCCATAAAGCATGTAAATGTAGTGATAGAGGAAGTTGAAAAGCTTAAAAAGGCAAGTGCTATAACCGAAGTTCTTTACCCCAGCTGGCTATCCAATACGGTTGTGGTAAAGAAGAAGATAGGCAAATGGAGAGTTTGCGTTGATTTCACAAGTTTGAACCGAGCTTGTCCGAAAGATTACTTTTCCTTGTCCAAGATTGATTAACTGGTAGACTCTACCTTGAGTCATGCCCGGATGAGCTTTTTAGATGCATACCGAGATTACCATCAGATTACCTTGCACGAACTAGATCAAGAGAAGACTGCTTTTACCACCTCTAGTGGCATTTTTTGCTACAAGGTCATGCCCTTTGGACTTAAGAATGTTGAGGCCACTTACCAATGCATGCATAGTCACGAAGATACTCAAGCCATTGAAGGGTAAAACCATGGATGCTTCATTGATGATCAAAAGCAGGAAAGAGCCAAATCATTTGAAGGACCTTAATGAATGCTTAAAATCTTAAAAGAACGCAAGCTGAGTTAGAATGCAACAAAGTGTGCCTTTAGAGTTAGCTCGAGCAAATTCCTGTGACACTTGGTAACTCGGTGAGGAGTTGAAGCTAACCCAAAGTATATCTTGGCCATCAGTGACGTTGTTAGCCCAAAAACAGCGAAGGAGGTTTAAAAGATAATTGGAGTGGTGGCAACATTTAACCATTTTATCAGTAAGTCCTTTGACAAATGCCGTCCATTTTTTTAACTCATTCACAAGTACAAAATTTTCTTTGAATAAGGAATGTGAACAAGTACTCTAACAATTTAAGTAATACTTAACTAGCCCACCACTTCTTTCTATCCTGAATGAGGGAGAACTACTTTACGTTTACCTCGTAGTTTTCGAGCACGCAGTAAACTCGATGTTACTAAGTAAATGGAGAGCAATTCCCAATCTACTTTGTGAGCAAGACATTTATGGAATGCCAAACGAGGTACCTGCCACTGGAAAATTGGTATTGGCCCTAGTTATTACTTCACGAAAACTCATGCACTATTTTTAAGCACATTCCATTATAGTGTACATTGAGTTTCCCTCAAAAATATTTTGTCAAAAGCAAACTTGTACGGGTGACCGTCCAAATGGCAGTTGAGCTAGGACATTTTAACATAAAGTTTCTACCATGAGAAGCAATAAAAGGACAAGTCTTGGCCCATTTTGTTGTCCAGTTCTCACCCTGAGTAATGAGTTTAGAGCTAGATTTATCCATATCTACACACAAGGAGGAGGGGAACCCGACAGGAACATCAGTAAGGACCACATTGGCACCTAAGGATCCCGAGGTTTGCAATGAACCACCTCAGGACGTAGAGGAACACACATTAGAGAATTTCACATAGGGGCTTGAGGTTCGTAAGGAACCCCCTTAAATTGATAATTCCCCGTCATGGAAAATGTATGTTGACGGCGCAAAAATAGTCTAGGAGCAGGTGCGAACATTGTATTAAAAAGTTCTGAAGGGATAATTTTTGAACACTGCCTTAGACTAAATTTCTCTCGCAACAAATAACGAAGTTGAGTACGCAGCTTTCAGTGCAGGACTTCGGTTCACCAACAAGCTTTAGGTTCCCGAGTTCCATATTTTTAGTGATTTAAGGCTGGTGGTTAACCAAGTCACAAGAAAATTCAAAGCTCGGGGAGGCAAGATGGCCAAATACTTAGCAATTGTGAAGATCTTCCTCATAGAGTTTAGAGCAATCAAGATTGAATAGGTTGGGAGGAATTTAAATACGCATGTAGATGCGCTGGCCGGATGGGCATATGTCTTTGAAGGAGAAATTGGACGGACCATTGCAATAGATCTGATCTCGGTTCCTATCCACGAAGTTAGTCAAGAACTTGTTCTTGTCAACATTGAGCTGGATGGATCAGATAATGGAATTTTTACTCCATAACAAGCTAACCGAAGACAAGTGGGAAGCGTACAAGCTTTGAGTAAAGGTAGCGCGATTCTGGATCTCCCTTACGGAAGATTTATATAAAAGATCCTACTATGGTTCCTATCTGCTGTTCGTCCATCCGAGTTTAGTAGAAGACGTGCTGTTCAAAATTCACGAAGGCATGTGCGGCTTGCACTCAAGGGGAAGGCCATTAGCCCACCGAGTCTTAGCTCAAAGGTATTGGTGGCCTTACATGCAAAACGATGCCCTAGTGTACGTCCGCAAATGCACCAAGTGTCAGCTGTTCTCCCCTCTCATTCATCAACTAGCTCGGGACCTTACTCCTCTCACCAATTTATGGTCCTTTGTTCAATGGAGAATGGACATTGAGAGCATCTTACCCCGAACTTCGGAAAACAAAAAGTTCTTGCTAGCAGCTACGAACTATTTTACCAAGTGGGTGGAAGCTGAACCACTATCCCAGATCAGAGAAATGGATATAATTTGATGCATCTGTAGAAACATCCTTTCGAGGTTTGGCATCCCTAGAACATTCGTGTTAGACAATGAGACACATTCATGGGCCAAAAGGTCAAGAACTTGTTAGAACAATTGAAGATTTAATTCTACAACTCAACACCGAGCTACCCGTAGAGTAACAGGTAAGCCGAGGTGACTAACAAGACAATCATGAATGGAATCGAGAAGAGGCTTGAAAAACCCAAAGGCAAATGGGTCGAGGAGCTACCAAAAGTTTTGTGGGCCTATCAGACCACACCGCGGAAAGCAATGAACGAAACGCCTTATTCCTTAGCTTTTGATTTTGAAGTTGTATTCCCGTTAGAGGTTAGTTTGTCAATAATACAAACTGAGACTTACAACTACAACAACAATTCTGAGGTCTTAGCTCGAGACCTCGACCTTGCCAACGAACGAAGAGAAAATGCGCTAGTGCAGAAGGCCAACTATTAGAAATAACTAGCAAAGACGTACAACCAAAAAGTCCAGCACAAAGAATTCTCTGTCGGAGACCTTGTTTTGAGAAAAATTATTGGAAATACCAAGGACCTTGCAGATGGAAAACTCAGTCCTAATTGGGAAGGTCCATACAAGATAACTAAGCTTGCCAACAAATGAGCTTATCATCTTGAGGACCTCAAAGGAAAGCAAGTCCGAGACTTTGAAATTCTAACAACTTGAGAAAATACTACCTATAAAATGTAACTTCTCTATAATGAGCTTGTATTTATAAAAATTGTACATTGGGTTTCCAAATATTATTAAAACTCTCTGTTTGCCACATTTGATGAACATATTGTAGATATTTTGAATTACACAAACAATCTGATCATTTAATGAGTTTTGGACTTATAATTTCATAAAATACTTTGAAAAGGTACATAGCTCGATTGAAATTTGACATTTTTAGTTAGCAAAAATTTTAGAACGAATTTAAAATCGAGATGCATTCCTCATTTTTCTAAGCATAAGCTAAAATGGTCCTAACGAAAAGCGCGAGACTAGTTGCCACCGACTTACTCAAGCATGAGCTTGATATAACAAAGCAGCGCATTAATCGCCGACCTACTCAAGCATGAGCTTGAGATGTCTTAAAAAGAGCGTGGGGCTATTCCGCTGAACTTGCTAAAGCATGAGCTTGAGATGTCGTAAAATTTACAATTCTGAAAAAAAGCATCAACTACGCTATTGCATGCAGAACAACAAAACTTCGCTAAGTATGCACAAAACTCAACGACGAACTACCTAAGTATCGAACTCAGGATAATTCAGAGAGAAAGACATGCAAAACAACTGACTATCGCTAAGGCATGAGTTTGCTTGAATGAGATGAGACCAGTTAGAGAAAGCAACATCTACGCTATAAGTATGCAGACAAAAATTACACGCTAAAGCATGATGCAACTTGGTCTCCGAAATGCTGACCACCGAGCTTAGGATTGTCAAAATATAGTAATACAAAGAGCAAACATTCTCTAAGGTATTGCCAAGCTATTGACAAACCGAGCTGGGAGATCCTAAGCATTCATACAAGCGAACAAAAATAAGTTAAGGTAAGAGAAAAGGTAAGAATGATCTGGAAGGAAAAACATTTCATTAATGAGAACAAATATTTTCAACATACCAGAAGACTATTTTAAAAATGAAATCTTCAAGGATTATCCCCTAAGGCAATAAAGATGCTACACTACTGGGGGGACGTCCTGATTTCCTCTTTCAACTATTTTTTTTTCCCATGCTCTTTCCCCAAGCTTGTTGACTTTAACGACCTCAGATGCATTTTCATCTCCCTCTTCTGCCGGTTGGTTCATGTACTACTCTTCTTGAAGCCTGACAGAATGAAGGGTGAATAAGCTTTAGGCAAGTTCGGGAGCTCCACCTCTGGTGCTGCTGCAGTCCACGTTGGGTGTTCTACGGGAGTACCGAGCTCTTTAGACAGGTGAGCCAACCTTCTTGAAATATGCTGGGGCAAAGCTCGACCACCTATCTCTTGTAGGAATCACCAACTCGGTCGTAGCCACGGTTGAATACCTATTCATACACCAGGCCAATGGCCACCTTTAGGAGATAGGCCAAATCCTGTAGAGCCTTGGTCATTCGCTCCTGAGAAGCATTAGCTTTATTTTGGGCCTTGACAACAACCTCATAGTTGGCATCTCGGGTTTGCTCTACAGTAGCCAAATCAAATTTGGCATGCTTCAAGTCACCCTCCAAAGCATTGGCTCTTTTAGTAATCCTCTTGAGCTAAGAGGAATGCTTCTTTATGCACTTGGAGTTGGCCATAGTTTTTAGGAGGGTTTGCAAGACATGCACAAAAATGACTATGTATTCGGAAGAAATATTGCCAAGTGTTCACAATAATAAATCGGGTTGAGAATCTTACCTGAACGTGCTGCATCACCATCAAATCTCTGAACTCCTCTGATCCCTTTATAGCGAGTTTGCCACCCTGGGGACGCATGACGGCCTGCCCTATGGCCAGGCAGGTGTCGTGGTCCTAGGACGTGTTAACATTGGTGACTTGTCGCCCAAGCTCTACAGCAGCAAACTTTAGATTTCAGAGCTCAAGGTCCCCGATGGGAGTAAGTGTTTCGGCCGAGCTACTAGCTTTCCTTCGTTTTTTCTGACGGGAATGCCCTTCTACGGATTACTTACCCTTTTTGAGGAGCAGAGAGGATGGCAAGCTCTACTGTTCTCTATAGGATTGGGAAGAGCCAGAATTTAGTCCTGGACTAGCGGAGGATCTTGGATTGCAGGAGGGTCTAGGACTGGATTGGGCTTCTTCTGGCCAAGGACCCTGTAACTTTCTCCTGAGATGGAGTCAACACTACCACTTCCAGTGAAGGAGTGTTCAATTAAGTCCTTAGTGGTAGGTTGTACAAGGGGAAAATCGAGGTCGTTTGCAGCTTGTGAAGCTGAGCTTGAAACCAATATGGGCTCAATAGCAAGAGTAGGAGCCGAGGTAGCAACCATGGGAGCTAGAATGGGGTCTCCGCCTTGGTGCACCCCCTTCCCATCTTTAACCTCTTCCTCACTATTAGAGAGGCCAAGTGATCTTTAAGAAGACTACTCGAAGCTCCTAAAGATAGTTTGCAACTCGGTCAATCTCTTCGCTCAAATCGTTTGACCTCAACTGATAAATTGGAGCTCACCTTTGATTACGTAGAGAATTCAGTTTGGCTTGTCTTAGCTGGTCAGCTCGATGACAAATGACGTGGCGGTATACGGGCACATAGTTTAGCAACTCTACTACTTTCTGAGTCCTACGACATATGTTAATCGCCTCAATAGCAACTTTGTGCTGCTCAGACATCTGACAGTTCTACCACTGAACCCTGCAATAGTTCAACTGAGATAAAAAGAATGTCAGATCACTAGATTTAAACAAGTGTAAAAAATAACTATAAATCGAAGTATGATAGTTAAAAGAATAAAGTGAGCAGGTACTTACAAACGGGAACATAATCTCTAAATCTGGGGAAGGAATATAAGTCTTCATCTTCAACTCAGAGCTCCCACTACCCCAAGACCCAAACAAAATTGTTTAGGTACATGTCTTTATATTAGGTGTTAGTCACCAACCTCGTTTGGGAACGATTGTGTTTCCGGAGTCAAAAGTAATGATTCGCCATGTACATTTGGGTTTGGGAATCTCTCCTACGGCGAACCATGCAATACACGTGGAGCAGGTATGAGGCGCTGAAATCTAAGCCTTCTTTCTACATCAAAGCGTCCACCGCAAGCATGGTCCTGACAATGTTGATAGATACCTACATGAAGGTTAGTTGGCATAGAGCCATGACTTCCTTCAGTAGTGGACTGAGGGGGAATCTGAGTCCGGCCTTATGAATTAACCAGGTGCGAACTGAGATGCGGCTGCCTTCCCCCTCCACCATATTGGCTTCCTCCCTGGATTCTGGCCTCTCTATCAGGACATGAGCCAGAATATTGTGATCTCTCCTAAATTTCTCTAACGCTTCGCCATCATGAACTAATAGTTGAGCTCAGTTAGAACGAGCTTAACCACTTAATCATGATGGGCACTTGGACATAGCTAACTGAGCTCTCCGCGAGGTCTGAGCTTGGGCCCACGAGGTATAGCATTTGGGAAGAGTTAGACGAGCTTCACGCGAGCTCTAAACTCTGAGGTAAACCTACATTTCTCTAAGGGACAATTCCCAAGCCCCACTATTACCTCGAATCGATCTCGATAGTAGAAGGGCTTGAGGGGGCAAAACCCTAAGCCTATAGGATGGATTTTTCAAAATTGGAAGTAGGGGTGTTCACGGGTCGAATCGGATCAGGTTTGGGTCATCCGACACCCGAATTGAATTGGTTGAGTTGGAAAAGTTTGGACCCGATTCTGATCAATTAGGTGGTTAGGTTAGGTCAGTTCGGGTGGGATTTGGTCGGGTTGGGTGAAAATTGTGGATTTTAGTATAAAATTATCGGGTTGGTCGGTCGGGTTAGTCGATTGAATAGTTTGACACCCGAATCGAATGTGGTCGGATTAGTTAAAAGCCACCCGTTATTCACTCGTAGAGTGATCGATTTGGGTCGGGTGAGCTTCAGATCGATTTGGGTTGGTCAGGTTGGTCGGGTCGGACATAATCTTGAACACCACAAACTGGAAGTCAATAGAAACTACATGGGAAAGCTCGGACTCGTTCCATCAAGGGAAACAGATCAGGGGCAATCCGAATTGTAGGAAATCAAAAAGATTTGAAACCCATCAATGGAGGATAGGCCAAGCCAAAAACCAATGGCATACTAAAACTCCAAAGAATATTGCGACAAGGCATTAGAAAATCAAACCCAAAAGAGACAAAGGCAAACCCAGACGGGTTAAAACAAAATCATGAAGAGGCAACATAAAAAGGCATACATTGTAGACATTTAGAAAAATGTGATAGAGATCAAAGAAAACACGTACAAAAGCGATTTCAGGGAAGCCGAAAAGAAGGAATGCGGTTGTCGAAGCACAAACAACGGTCGTCTGAAATGGTGTAGCGATTGAACAACACCAATAAAACCACTGGCACACACTTTCTCTCTTTAGAACTATCAGAACTCTGGAATGAACAGTGCCTATGAGGAAGATGTCTATTTATAGGAGGTCCAAATGGCAAGAAAGCCAGCCAAACACGCCCTTAAAGCACTTCTTTTGGTAGGCCAAATTTTTATTGCGAGCCAATCAAAAGCGAACACATGGCGACTTAATCGCCATGCGTTTCCACCGAACAACGCCAAAAAACCCTTAGGGATAGATGGGCACTCCGGCATCGATGTCCAAACCGAGCTTGGAGCAAATCAGATCCGTGTGACACAGCAGTACAAGGACTGGACAACTAGTTGGCACTGGCTATAGTTGAGGTCATTTGGGCCATTAATCATCCATGGTCATATGTCCTGCACAATCCACGTTCTCCATGGTCATGTGTCCTGACAAGTTTATGAGTTGGTCCCCAGTTAGGATGAACACACTTTTGGAAGAGTTAAAGCTCTTCTCACCCATCTAGTTACTTCACACCTGTCCGTATATCTTGGGTGGATATCAAATTGCATCCTGACACGTTTTAGATCCTGTTCTTGGCCGGCTGACCTTGACCCAGGCGCAGTGTCCACCCAGCCAATCCCCTTTGCCAGACGTCTTGGTTCGGACCAACGAATCACCCAGTCCTGTCCTTGTCTTATGGTTGTCAGCCCAAACAATTGGATCTCATTGACCCAAATCCATTGGCCCAACTCTGGTCCAAGGCCCAAGAAGATGCTCGGCTAGGGGTCCGATCCAAATGAATTTGGGCCCTTACATTCATCCTAGTGGTTGGGGTTTAACACGGTTGTAGTAACTATTTTTCTTTAATGAAATCAACCCAGAAACTACAAAGAGACAAAGAGGATGGATGACCTTTGGTTCCCATCATGCGAGAAACTTACCCGATTGCAGCCTGCCGAAGCTAACAATTCATTCAAAATTATGTGATTGTGGTGAAATAATAAACTCAGAAACGTATCGATTAAGTGGAGGTTCACACAATTTGGAAGGCCTTGAGGAATTGATATGATCTTCCCATTTCCATTGGAGCTGAAGATGGGTCGAGAGGCTTGAGCAGATCAGAAGCAGAATTGGCTTGTGCGTGCATGCATGCTTCCAGTTAGGATCACCTTGTATATCTGGCCTTGGGCTTAACTTGGTTGTTACCTTCTAATTCTGTCAAGCCCATGCTTTGTATTGGGATCGACTGATTGTAAGAAACAAATCTCGTATTACTAGGCCGACTATATTTTGTTAATAAGATGATTCAAATGAATACACTGAATTTGATTTTTCGTTTGTATTGCTACGAAAGTATCCAATAGTCTACTTGACGATTGGAGTCCACATGATCTAAAATCCACAAATCCAAATGGAGCCTATCCATCCTTAATAGATAGCAGCTAACTAAAAAAATTGCATGTATAAATATTTTCGATGTTGTGAGACTTACATGTACAATAAGGTGTTCATGGCAACATTGGAAAACTGCCCTTGCTAAGAGAAAACAATGACTTTCTCTAGCCAACTTTCACAATGAATCACAAGGCAACAAGGCAGAGAATTGAGTGATCATCTGTTCAGACAGAAACTGTTCCTTGAGAAGATCAGAAGCAGAGTACCTATTCCTTGGATGCCCAATACACGTCTCAATAAAACCCCTTCAATTCCAAATCACCCACTCTCTCGATAACCTTAGGCTTCACCCCCAAACTCACTTTTTTGTAAATTTGGGCCACGTTCTGGCACTCACCATACGGTACCTCGCCCATCTCCATCTCCATCTCCATCTCCAACAAACACATCCCAAACGTGTATACATATCCACCGACTCATCGTAATCCTCACTGTACAATTCAGGGGACATGTACCCGCGTCACGTGGCTCTTCCCCACCACATCCGCCAACCCTAAATCCCCAATCTTCATCTCTCCCAATTTCCCATTAATGAACACATTGTTGCAATTTATGTTCCTGTGGATTATACAAGGCTCGTGGGTATGGAGATTGTTCTTCTTGAAACAGAAAAAAGATATAAATTTTGAAAATTCTATGTGATAAGGACAATCAAAAATTGACCCATCATTTTTTTATTGGGATAATTTTTTTAAAAAGAACCCAACTCTATTTGTATGTGTGTGTCTATATATATATTGACTCTACTTATTTAGACTCTAATGATACCTTGCAAATTTTAGCATATATACGTATAATGTAATTATTGAAACATTGTACTTTTTTAGGTGAATATACGAGCTCATACTTTCCATGATCATATATTTTTTTAAAATTCAATATCATATGGGCAATCAAAATTAGCGAATATTTTTAATTAGACTATTTTTTAGTTCATAAAGGAGCCCAATTTTAAAAAGGTATATATATATATATGTATATATATGTATATATATATATACATATATATACATATATATAAAGGAGCCCAATTTTAAAAAGGTATACATATATATATATATATATATATATATATATATATATATATTGACACATGCACTATTAACTATACATGTATATTGTGTGTATTTAAATTTATTGATTCCTACTAATTATGATACTTAAGTCCTACTAATTATATTTTATGCAATTTGTCAGGGGAGGTATGTGTAATTTTAGATAAAGCTTAAGAGAACAGAAGGAAGGGCATTATCGGTATTAACACATCATAATTGGCAGACATTAGAATATTCAGCTAGTATATTTAACAGTTGACTAATGGAGGGGAGGTCAGTGTATATTGTCAGATAAATTAAGGGAGGTTAGTGTAATTTTAAAAACTACATGGGAAGTCTTTGTATTTATCAGAAACCACAGAGCAGGTCTGTGTAATTTGTCCAATGAAAAATATCTGTGAGATAATCAAAATACGCAAGTTCACTCTAGTGTCCTATGGCTTTGTTCTCCCACCCTTTACATTCTTGTTTTTTCTTTCACTACATCTCTCTCACATACCCATTGCCCCCTGGACAATTTAGAAGAGTGCGTGTTGAGCCTTAGATGCTTGCGAGCCCAGTGTAAGTCGCTTACATTCCTTTCTCGCCAAGTCTTCGTACCCTAGCAAAAGGACTTAAAATGGAAGCGAGGATGCGCAAACTTGGAAGGGTGAATTACAACGATCTCTCTTGAGGTTTAAGTTTAATACAGATTTATTCCTCACCTTTTAAAAATTACGTTGACCTCCCCTAAGGTTTGAAGTTGCATACAGAAGTTGGTGAGTGAGTGAGTGAGTGAGTGAGTGAGAGAGAGAGACCCGCCACATCGCTAGCTACGCATAGAGAGACCCACCACGTCGGCAGTTCAAACAGAGATCAGAGACTCACCATGAACGCCCAGGGTTGCGACGCTGGTCTGCACACAGATTATGCACTCATCGTCGTTGCCATCGCTCGCCTGCCGTTCGAAGGTCATGGTCAAATTCATCCTCAATTTCCTGTGCTTGTGTGAGAATGATTGTGGTAAAGATTCATCCCTAATTGATATCCCATCTTGAGCCCTAATTGACAACCCATCTCCCTCCCTTTCTCTCTCTACAATACCCAATTTGGGTTGGATTTGGCTCAGTTACCCCTAATTTGGGTTTATTGAGCCCTAGGATGTTAAGGTCGTTATTTGTTTTTCATCACATTAGTTAGGAGACAAACACCATCAGGAGGGGTCAATTTCCAAAATAGTGAGGGAATCTTTATTAAACTTAACCTTCAGGTAGTTTGCCCAAAGATTTATTAGTGAAAAGTAAAATTGGAGAATGATCAGAACCATGCATTTGTAAAACTAACATGAGCTGAATCATACATACCTTGCCCTGCCACTTTAAAAGAGCAACGATCTAACATTCAAGTGTCGAATGTGCAGGAGCCAGGCAATGCCCCGCGCCTGTTATTTGTCTTGCATATTCTTTTACCATGGGAGAAGTAGTGGGCGGACTAAATTTGATCATTGACAGAGCTAACTGTAAAAACAGGTGCTTTGATCAGAGCAAATGCAGGTCGCTTCAATCCAAATTATTTTCCAACCTATAATATGAATCCTTCCCCTAAAAGAAAAAATTGAATTTCCCAAGCTGCCACAGAGTCCCAACTAGGAACATCTATGGCACCGTGAATGCACAACCTTCTGCCCAGTTATACTTTGAAAATGCTAGAATGGGTGTACCCGACTGAAGGAAACAATTTGGCAGTTCTCCAATGATGTTGGGTCCTCCCAAGATGCTCGACCTGGCTTCGGGGATCTCCGGGGTCCTACCTTCTATTCTTGCCAACTTTTTTTCTCGTTGCTGAGCAATCTTACCAAAATAATAAGATAACCTTGCTTCTAGTGAAGAACAGCTTGAAGCTTGCATGAGGCCCCAACAACTTTACCCATGTTAGAAACCAAAAGAAAAAAGATCGTCCGTAAGAACGTGATTCTTGATGAGCAAAACAATGAACATGACATGTACATTCATTCTCTTGCAAAATTCTTGGGAGAGGCTATGATAAGACTTGCGAGTACCTGTCATAAACTTCAAAAAAGAAAAAATATTATCATAGCAAGAAACGACCATTAGGTCTCGGGCTCAGGACAAACCTACATACTTTGCTAGACATGACAATCGATGGCCATTTTGATTACCAAAACACCACGGAGTTATCTTTGGTGCCAAGATCACAACTCCTTAGAGAGTGACAACCACATTGACCATTGAAAAATCATTTCAGTAGCGATAGTTGTTGGACGAGATGGGGCTTAATTTTTCCAGAACTTTTGACCGTAGTCCAGTCTATTTGAGATCCTATAACCAAATAATGACTGCATGGTCTCGCACTCTGCAAAAACCAAGCGCAATACTATACACTTGAGATTATACAGTGTCTTTGTCTCTAGTCAGAGGGCCAATGGCTGACCATCAATTGTAACACGCATTTCACGCTCTATGCTGATGTCTAGTGTTTGTCCCGCATAATGCTATAGTTGGCCTACTAGTGTTTCATTTAAACTCCCATGGTTCAAACCTGGTGTTAAAGCAAAACCTTAATTACAAACTTATTACTTAAAATTACCCGAAATTCATAGTAGACATCAGACTATAGTATGTATATTTTATATAGTGCATGGTAAAAAAAATAGATTAGGTGTCCATCAACAGTTAGAATTTCATTACAAATGTTAACACACAATTATCATCATAACCATTAGCATGTGTGCTTTAATCAACACTTGAAATGTACATCCTTCCCCATCTTTTACAAAGGTTGTTCCGCCAAAATTTGCTAAGTCAAAGTCAAGAAATGAAACTCACTAATCACATACTAATATTAACGTAATAACTAATGCATCAATAAAAAAAATGAAAATAAAATTTAAGGTCTAACTTGTAGAAACTATACAGATGAAAAGGGATGCCTATACATAAACATGCACATGTTATAGATTCAACTTCCATTTACTCAAAGAAACTAATGTCCAACACTCGCACTAAATATATTCAACCACTGTAATCACTAAGAATTAAGCCAACTGAACTAAGCATTCTATCCGGATTCACAAATGAACTTGAAGGTAACATGGCCTAAAACATAGCTTCCAAGTTCTTATTCTTCTGTATACACTTGGTGTCAATTGTACTATAGAAGTCAAGACAACTATAAAGAGGTGAAGGCTGAAGATACTGGGAAACAACCTCTATCCAAACTCTAATCATATTAAACATTTGCTAAGATAACACTACAGTGTGTTTGAATGAAAAGATATTGCACTCAAATGATAAGCATACTAAAATTTCATCTGTGATGAAAATACCATGCATTCAAATGAACCATACTGCATTTGATCATGATTTCCGAAAGTATTGTCTCAATCAACCAAAAGAAGATATTGGGTCAACGGTAGCAACATCAACCTTCGTGGGAACAAGATATTTTTACGTGGAAACTAGATATTAATGGGATTCACTGACTTGTGCGCTGCATTGATTCAATAACAAAACCAATCAAGGTGTGCCGTGTTTATGGTAAAGCGCCCCCCCCCCCCCCCCCCCCCCCCCCCCTCCCCCCTCTTTCCACCTTGTGACACCTCCTACTTATTCTAGGATAAATAAGAGAGAAAGATAGGCATGTGTCTATCTAAAATCCATCCTAATTATGAATA
>BRYE01000024.1:5844859-5854859 GCA_030159115.1 Actinidia arguta var. hypoleuca
TATTCATTTATGTAATCGTTATATTTAATATATAAACACATATTAAAAGTAAAGTAAAAGTTAAAAAAAAAAAAAAATGTCGAGCAGGTTGGGTCAAACCCGAACCGGTACTGTAGCGGCTGAGCCCGGTACTGTAGCATACCGGACTGGACAGACCTCTGGACTAACGGTCTAGGCTAAGCCCAGACCAGTACTATAGCGGTCTGGGCTTAGCCCGACCCGTGACCGGCGGAATCCGTTACTATTTCGGGTCGGGTAACCCCAACCCAGCCCAATTTGCAACTCTTATAGGCATTCATAAGAAATTCTTCACATGATAGCTCATGGCAAGTGAGTTATAGGCATTCATGACTTTATATAATGTTTGGACCTCTCCACCTATTGACTTAGTTTTTGGGTTGAATATAAGTTTTCACTGGTATCAAAGCAAATAGATAAATATTGTGTTCGAACCTCACTCCCTACCTAATTAAAATGCTTGCACGTGTTTAGCTCTCTTATAGAGGAGAGCCCGGCCACACGTGACTTGAGGGGTCTGTTCAGAATAATATAAATAACAAAAGTTACCCCTCTCTCTATTAGCTTAAGTTTTCAGATGAGTTGGTGGCTGAGGTGTCAAACAGGTTGTTCTGTGCTGGCTCGGCCCATTTGTTTTTGTGCCTACCGTGCTTCATACCGTACCGTGACGTGACGTGACCATGTTTGCCGTGAACCAAAAATCAATGGCCTAGCCTGGCCCGGCCCAGCCCATCACTGTGCTCGTGCCGTGTTAGAATTTTAACATGACTTGCCCGTTTCACACCTCTATTTGGTGGTTAACACTTTCTCATCATCCAATAGGGATGCATACACGTAGCACGTATTTGTGGTAGGATTGTCATTTGTCAGTCTCCATTTGCAATCCTTGCAATGACATGAACAAATCCATAACCTTGCAGCATAATCCAAATTAAATACTAATTCTCACTATATTATATGAAAATCACGACACCACAGTCATCCAAAACACATGGTTCTGAATGCATGAGAAAAAAAACATCAATTGCAAAAGAATCTATGACATGCCAATGGAATAAGAACTCGAGAGATCGAGGGAGAGAGAGAGAGTCAACAAAAACATCACCACCATCACAAGTATGCACATATTTACGAGCCCACCCACAACCGCCCAAAACCCCATGGATTCAACAATTATCATTTCCTTTCTTTCTTTTTTTTTTATGGTTGTTCTGCTCTCAACAGCAGGGGAAGAGAAACTAGAAAAAAAAATTACCTGCTTAGCATCGCTGCTGAACTTCTCTTTCCCAATTGCCATTCCAACAAAGCTAATGCACTCCATAGCTTTGGCACGAAACATGCGATTTGATTTGTCCATTGCACTCACCAAGAAACTTCTAAGCTAGCATAACTGCATCATGGTACTTTTGGAACCGCCTTGATCCACCAGAAGTTAGAATGAGTCATTGACAACAGAGTTAAAAAATTGATCAATTCAAGAACATGCCTCAAATCATATACAAGAGATGAATCAGTCGGATGCTAAGGCGGTCAAAGCCCCCAACTCGCACCATTTGTTGGCCATTCTGACTATAAACCAATTGTAAGGGAACCCATGCAATAACATAAATACATAGAGAGAGAGAGAATGCTAACCACTGCCCATTGGGTGATGAGTAGCAGGACTGAATTTATATAAAAAAGTACATTAGTTTTTGCACAGTGATTAACCTTTACCTGAAATACCTGTAATAGTACAAGCAGTTTGATCGCTATTCCCATTAAGTAGCTTTTAAATATCTGGAGTGCAGTTCTCACTGAAGTTGAGCACAACTGAAGAACCATGTGCTTGTAAAATATAAACAGAGAAAATAAACAATAAACACAAATCATGGCGGCATGAAGCAAGTGTGGAAGCCGGAGTGATAGCAGGTGCAGGTGTAGAGTAGTGAGGGCACGTAAAAGTGTCTTAAGGTCGGGATCACCTATGGGAGCGTCTATATTTTATACATATCAAAATATGTTGTAAAAAATATTTTTTTTGCTCAGTGCAAACTGTTTTTTGTTCAGACAGAGAGAGAGTTAAAGTTGCGGTCAGCAACTCAAATCTTTTGGCTCAGAGAAATGAAAGCGTTTTTCAGTTGGAAATTCACTCAAGCAAGCGATAGGCTTCTCCAGTTTTAGAGAGCCAAACCAGGAGATCTCTTGTTCAAGTTTAAAGTATGTGAAGGAACATATACTAATATGCTTTAACGCATGCAAGCAAGACACGAATTCTTGATGATGATGTTTAGTTGCTACACTAGAATATAGGGAGGTCACCAGTTTGGTGTTCCCCTTTCCTGAAAACTACTCATGGAGGTGCAAGTGCAGGTGCGTTGCATGTGACACACAAACTCATTTACTAATGAAACACAAGCAGTTCTCAAAAAATCAAAATTAATGCAGTCTCACTTTTTTTTTCTGATAATTTTGCACATAGCTTGCAATGTGTAATTGTAGTTGTCTTTATTGATACCATTGTCACCACAAGATGGAATTACCTCAAATATCCATTTGGCACCGGAGGATGAAATTGGGGTGAGCACATCAGAGGGAGGTGGTGACAGACATTTCCCATGAATTTTGCACAGGATGCCGAGGGTAGGCCCACTCTGGCTCCCAGCTACATTTTTTGTGAGCTTGAGGTTGTGGATACAATAAATGACATGTCGGTGGGTATTGTGCTTCAAGCTGCACACTGTGGCAGTGGATGTTGCATCTGAGTTTGAGGTTTCTGTTATCAAGCCAATGTTTGAGACTGCCATTGGGGGCAACTGGGCAAGTATCAAAGTGGCTATGTGGTGCTACATGATCTTGTGATTGCATTTGGGCAACAGACTGCATAAGTAGGATGAGGCTTGACTGAAGCCCGTAAAGGCCTAGAAGCATGAGCCTGCTGAGTCGCTGAGTTCATGAAAAAATTGTGGTTTGGAGCTGTTTTCCAGGGCTGGGCAGAACATGTGGCTGAATCTGCAGTTAAGATTAAAGATGGGATTGGGATAAAGTCAGGGGTTGGCGTGGTTGGGAATAAACCTGAGGCTGTTGCTGCTGCTAAGAACAATATCCAGGATAATATAATTACTTAAACCCCAAGATTAACAAACAAAAAACAAGGACGTGCAAATTGCAATAATGTCCATGCTCCATCGGCTTCATTAAGCTTACTAACCAAATTTCAAATATTTAATCAAGATGGAACAATCCATCAGAGGGAATTGTTTGGAAATGCATACAGGAGTTAAGCAAAACATAATTATAAGCAGCTATCATCGAGAAAATAACCAGAAAAGAAAGGTAACAAATTCCAATACTTACCAAAATGTTACGTGACTATACCAGGTGTATGTGACAATTTAAAACTCCATAAATGGATATAGCTGAAACTAAAGATCTACAGCAGGTTGAGTCAGTACTCGACCAAATGTAGTTATGCAATCAAAGCTTGATAGTTGAAATCTGTGGCAACTACTAATTATGTAGATTTAGAACAAATTGACTTGGATATTACATTAATATTTGGTAAAACATGACCCCCCAGGAATTGGCGTAGTGGTAGTATCCGACAACCAAGAACCTCATGAAGCCATTTCTCAGGGGGTTCGACTCCTACCCTCGTACGAACAATTCCTGTGTTAGGCCAATTCATATGAGGCTTTGCTCCAACTTTAAATCCCCCCCCCCCCCCGGCAGCTTTTGGACGGTGGAATTGGTCCCCTGGTTTAGTCGGTCCAGTGGGCCGCATACCTAGTTATCCAAAAATTATATATTTGGTAAAAATACTCAAGGTGCTGACTTATATGTTAGTTGCATTAAACTTTTGCTTTAACAACCTTCACTTTGCAAGCACAAACTTGCAGCACCACCCTTTCGTCTTCCTTGAGTTCCCGTCTACTTGCCCCATGTCAAGACGAGTTCAATAATCCGAGATCCGCGATGGACCTGGCCTTGATGTGGGGCTTTACACCAATTTGATTTTATTGCATGACGTAAAGTGAGGCAAACTGTGTTTTACTTATATGCTTTTTCAAGGTACTACCAGGGACACCCTACCATAAATTTGTTCTTTATCAAAAAGCCAATGGCATAAGAGTATGTGAAAACCAATAATGGCAAACCCGTTGATTCCTTTTTAACAAAACTAAATTAAAATAAAATCCACCTTAAAATTATAATGGGTGCTCAGATTCTTTTGTTAGACCGTGCAAGAAATACTTTCTCAACTTTCATTGGCAAACTGGGAGTTAGGAAACATTGTGATCCCCGATTTTGACAGGGTATTTTCGATTTGAAAGTAAATTGATTATATTGTAGGTTTCTACTTGGTTGAATGTCGCGTAGATTGGTTTTGGGCTGCTATGTCTCCAATCAGAAATAATGATTTCTTAGCACAAAATTATGCTTTACTTCTCAATAAACCTTTTCGAGGTTCACAAAACTTACCTTATTCAGTTTCCAAGTCAGGATTTGAGTCCAACAACCTTCTCCACCCTTCGGCAGCCTCGTCTGGTGTAGGAGAGCTTCTGCGACAACCTCGATGCTTTTGCTTGCCCCCTTTGTGGGCCTCCATTGCATACTTGTGATGCGTTAAGGTTTTTCAGACCCTTTTTCTGTTAGTTTCTCTAGCTACCGGTACTTATTCAGTAACCCTTTTCTGCCGAGCTTTCTCCGACAGCCTTGTTTCTTTGGTTACTGGTGCTTCTTCAGTAATCCTTTTCTGATGAGCTTTTCCGGCAACCTTGTTTATCTAGTTAACAGTGTTTCTTCGGTAACCCTTTTTTTTTGAGTTTTCTCCGGCAACCTTGTTTTTATTTTCTGGTAAACTATGACTTCCTCAAATATTCCAACCCCTTTAGATAAGGTGGAACCAACCCTCGTGGTGGTTACTCCTCGTCTCAGACTACAAATATGTTCACAAAATCCGTTGGTTCTTCTCTTTTGAAAACGTTTCTTAACAAGCTTGGTTTTGTTGATATCTTCGTCCTAACTTGAGAGGGAGTGTTGAAGATATTTAATGATTGGAGATATTTTATGATACGTTTCCTATTGTATTTTAGGATACATTTCTTAATAAATTTCTTGATTTTATTCTTAGCATTGATTGTAATTGATTTAGTAGGATTTTTTCTTATTTTGTTATTTCTTTTCTTGTTCTCTTTATCTTGTATAAATAGGAGTAACTCCATTGAAATAATATTAAATTTAGCTTTTCCCTATACAACAATACCAATGCAGCTGGCAAAAATATATTTCCAGCAAATAACTCATGTATAAACGCAAATTCTATATATGAGGACAGTGCCACAAATAACAACATAGAAGTACAATCGTGCTATATAAAAAGAAAAACTAAGTAACCTTGATAATGTTGTCAGAATTCTATGTTCTTTCTTTCTATTTTTCATTCCAATTCTACAATAGTGAAATGAATATATTTGATGCAGTCTGAATAGGGCTGGAGTTTATGGAGAGGTTTGAAAAAATGAAGCAACCAAAAATAGCATTTTTTAATATTGAGATTCAAGAGCTTATTTTATTTTTTTTTATTTTCTTTATTTGTTATTTATATTGTTCATGCTACTGTAGCATTTACTGTTCAAGAATTATGTATCAAAAGCCCCCGATAGCCAAGAAGATGCTGAGAATATGACAAGAATAAAATCATACCCTTGAGAATTTACTCGATCAGTGAGATTCCATATGTGAGCCCAATGGCAATATAGCCTGCCCTCTTCTTCTTTCCTTCTTCAATGCTGAAACTGACTAATAGGGTGACCCTCCCGGATTTGTGGATGCGATTAAAGTTGGAGATGCATCTTGTTATCATTAGCTCTTTGCTGTTTATTTGACAGTGACTTAGTGAAGTAAGGTTTCGAATCTTCGGAAAAAGCATTAATGGTTGGCTCAATCGGGCTGGATATAGGCCTTGCTCCCAACTTCCCGGTCTCTCATAAGAGATCCATGGTGTACTTTCTATGGGAAATGCATATACCAGACTTGGAACGAGCTACCTCTATTCCCAAGAAAGACTTCAGAGTACCTAGGTCTTTAACATAAAAGACCTTGTTTAGATGGTTCTTTAGCTCAATGATAGACTCCCTATCATCGGTCAGGATGATGTCGTCAACATAAACTATCAGAAGAATTGTACCTTCTTCCCTTTTTATTTTCCCCCTGGTCGTGTTTGGCTTTCTCTCACTTGAACAGCGCTGCGGCATAAACTTTTTCCTCTAGCCACCAAGCCACATGAGCCTAGAGTCCTGCAGTGCATATTGAAGATTTTAGCATACCTAAGCCCTGCCTCTTGGCCTAGGCGCATGAGCAGCACGGTTCAATACATAAGCATTGCGATGTGATATATGAGTACGTGTGATATTGCATATCTCTTGACTATAGAAAAAGTAGCTATTCATCTAACGCATAATGAAATATCGAGCCATAGGTGAGTAACAATGTCACCAATCCAATTGGAAAGGAAAAGTATGGGCCCAACCCCTGAGGAAAGCATCATAAAGCTGAAGGGTAGCATAAGCATGGTTCGACCCCGGAAGGGAGCAAGAGAATAACTCATCACGAATGGCCAACGAGAGTAAGGCTCAATCCCAGAGGAGAGGATAAATAAAGTGCAATCTCGGAGGAAATCATAAATAAGGCTCAATCCCAGAGAAGAGCATAAATAAGGATAAATCCCATAAGGGAGCAAGATAATAGTTCAATCCCAAAAGAGAGCAAGAATAAGGCTCATCCGTAGATGAGAGCATAAATAAGGTTTAATCGTGGAGGAAAGCATAAATAGGGCATGATCCGGAAGCGGAGTAAGAAAATAGCTGAATCCCAAAAGGAGCAAGAGTAAGGCTTCATCCCAAAGAATAGCATAAATAAGACTCAACCCATAGGGGAGCACAAATACGGCTTAACCCATAGGGAGCATAAATACAGTATGATTCAAATCGTTAAACAACCTTCTTTTTCTCATTCCAAGGTTACAACCAAAGTAAAATAATTATATAATAGTGTCACCTGTCTTAGCTTACACAGAGATTTTCCTTACAACTCTGGATATTGATTATGTCATTGTTATCAACTGTGAAACGAGAACTTAATCTTCTTGTTCGGAATCACCATTCTGTTATAAAAAATATGATCTCCACTAGAACAACTAAAGCAAAAAAGAGATAAATAGTTAGACTTGCCACGTGGCATGTAAAACAACCAGAACTTTTATCAGCTACGTAACCAACCTGACACTCATCAGATGCGAAGGGATTTGGTATCATATGCCTCGCAGAAAACCTATTGATGCAAGGAAAGGATAAGACTCAGTCATACGAAATAAATTTAGCAGATATTTAATGAGAAGGTCACTGAATAGAGCAAATTCATTTTAGATCTTAGAAGACCACAAAACAGCAAGTTTCTTAATGTGAATTTACTGGACCCTAAAGAAATCCAAATTTAAAAGGTAAAAATCTTCTATAATGACTATTGGTAAAAATATGTTCATAAGGTCAATTATCTTGAATCCAAATTTGTTTGTACCAATACTAGTAATGATAGAAGGCCAAATAGATCATGACTACAATGCTCCAAGAAATAAAAATTTCTATACATGAGTCCATGCATGCATATGCAGAAACATGAGAGAGAGAGAGAGAGAGAGAGAGAGAGAGAATCCCATGCGTAAAAATGGCCACAAATCTTTGCATTTGTCTCCACGTATGCTTTTTGATCGAAATCTAAAAACCATCAAGGGAAAGAAAAAAGAAATCTATTAAAATAGAGATGCAGGTATGACTCATTATGCTTTCTCAATCAGCCTCTGAAGTGATATTGAAGGTGGTCTAAGTCCTATGAAATCATGAAGCCATCAATAGAAAAGATATTTCTACTTGAGGAAGACTATTTTTTGAAAAATTAGGTGGCAAGCTAATCTCAAACTAACCTCGTAAAATACCACTATAGCATATAAAAGACACCCCTTCAGCCTTCAATTTTATTATGGTGACAACATTTAAAGGTACAAAACATCTATCACATTGTGTTATAAGACCTTGTAAGACATCAAGTAATTCTTACTTAATTGAATCACTTACTACTATGCAGATGAGCAAAATTAGATGAAAAGCATCGTCGCAATCCCAAGGGTGGAAAACTAAAGCTCTTGCAACTTATCTGACAGCAATAATCCTATAAACCTCCGAAAACAAGTATTTACATCTTACAAATAACAAATTAAGGACAGAGAAACAAAAACAGAATGCATAAAAGCCAAAATTGCCAGAGAAAAATTACATTCCAATGTATTAAAAAGAGGAGGGGGATTTGACCATCATATTAGATCTTAAGTAAAGTAGTGTCAAGGACAGAGATCTCTGATATATAAAGTTGCAAAAGCATACCAAATGAACATCAGTTGAGCACCCTTCATGCATGATGGAAGACTATTTCAGGTTCTTCCATTTGAGATGCCAACAATCACTTAAGGTGAAAATCTTTTCCACAAGACACAAACTTAAAGCTTTAGCTGCCAACTAAATGCATGTTAACTGGAACTGAGTCCTATTTTTTCCAATGCAAGCGACACTTTCCTAATGAAATAAGCATTTTTACTAGTCAAAATAGTATCTGAATTCAATTGATCTCAAAGCTACGATGTTTCAAGAAAGAGCCAAGAAAGGAAAAGATCAGCCAGTTACCAACTTGACAACTTAACAAAGTATGAAAAACCCCATTTGCAGCTCATCACCAGAAAATGAAAAGCACCATTGCACCTCATCATCAACGAGTTACTTGGGCCACTTCAAAACCAAAACCAAACCAAACCAACCAAAGCAATCCATGAAAGATAACAGAAAATGGCAGTATGGCCAAAATTATGTGCTAAAGCAGATGTCTTATCTATCAGTTGAAAAGTTAACCCCTCCCCCCTATCATTACTAGTATATTTGTATGTGCCTTGCACGTGCATGATTATCATACTTCCATTGGCTAGCTATACATTTTTGCCAAACTTGCATCAGCAATTGATTCGTCCTCTCTTTACCATTGATTTGGCTAAGACTAAATGTCATATGCCTCAATCTTTATCATTGGTTTGGTTGTGCCCAAAATTGGATGGTACACCAGCGGACTTTACTACATTTAAACATTCGGTAGCATGTCAAATTAGTTTTTGCAATGCCATTTTGGCAACCATCGGTGAAAATGCCCTGACATTATCATTCTACTAATCCTATATATAGTGCTAAAGTTAAGATCTTGAATTCTTTTCTTTCTTTCTTTTTTCCTTTCATTCGATTGGGAATATTATTGCACAACCAAGTTCTGGTCGAAAGACCAACAACCAAATGTGGCTTTCTTAATAATATAGTTAGCATATCCTCAAACTAGAATTAGGGATTCTCAAAATTCAGGGCAGACAACTTGTGTACAAAGTTAGCCACCCTATCACAAGCACAAGATGGAAAATAGAAATTACAATTAGAATTACCGGAAGACAGACAAATCTCATCAGTAATGATGACTTTCAGATCACTGCAGCAGCTCAAACTGTTAGTCAGCATCGACAATGGCTGCATATCCCCTTCAATCTTGACCTGAAAAAGGTCCTCAAATTAGACAATTGAAAATAAAGCAAGATCTTTAATTGAGTTCGTCATAGAAATAACAATGTTTTTTTTGACAATAAAAAGGATTTTATTGCATAAGGAATTGACCAAAGATAATACAATAACATTGAGTTAAATAACCACCAGATACCCCATCTCAACAAGTCCTCTAGCCACTTTGTGCATAGCTTCATTACCAGTATGTGCTCATCAAACCCATATCTCGAAATAGAACTTCAATCTCCTACATACATGTTATTGTCCCCAGGATCATATTGACTACTTCGTTGTCAGGCCATCACCCTAAAATATGACTGAGAGTTCAAAATTAAGAACTAGAAGCATAACCTTGCGAT
>BRYE01000024.1:5872359-5882359 GCA_030159115.1 Actinidia arguta var. hypoleuca
ATCATGTGTATTTGGATTTATATATTGTGCTTTGAAAATATAACATATAGAAAGCCACTAGACTCTATGGTCACTCTTGAAACTGGAGCGGGAAGTGTTCGTGATCCATAAATATGTGTCCTTTTAGCTCAATTTGTGGTTTATGGAACCCTCGATTATATAAATCTAGATGTCATCTATTCAAATGAATTATAAATAATTTTTTTTTTCTATTTTTGACTCCTGTTTATTAGCCTCTAATCCTTTCTGTTGTGGGAAAAATACACACTATCTCTTAATATTCTAAGTGGCGTATGTCGCCCAAGAATTCACGACGCCACATTCCTGGTCGCCTAACTTGTTAAAGACAACTGAGCTCCATTTCGTCTACACATAAACAGGTCTCTCTAGATCGGCATAGGGCGAGGTCGTCTATCTCGCCGGGTCAGAGATCATCTCCATGAGGACTTATTCTCCAAAAAAACTCCATCTCCATTAGAAGTCTGTCTTCATGAGACTCCTTCTTCATCATTCCTCCACCTGATCAGAGTCTGCCTCCATGAGAATTCCACCTCTACAAGAAAACTATCTCCATTAGACTCCAGCTCCATCACGACGCCTATAATTGCGGGCTGTTCTCCAATTGGCAGCCTCCTATGTTATCTTCGATATTTTTTGGATATTCTCCCATACTTATCCTTTTGAGGAACTCGTCGTGATTCATTTACACGGCTCATTACTCCGTTTATTATAAAGTCCGCTCCCCCATTACAAAAAGGTACACTCAACACAGGCACCACAGACACATTTACTATTGTGCTCGCATATACTGCCTTTAATTATCTCCTGATTGCCTTGGTCTGATACACACGTCGGAAGGGTTTTGAGCGACCTCACCCCAACTGATCACGTTTATTCATTGTTGTGTAGGTTGCCCTAGCTTTAGCCAAGGTCCAACACCGAGGCCGAGAAGCAATTCTGACTGTTGGTTGCTCTCCTAGATTTTTACCACAATAGTTTGGTGCTATCTATGGGAACGATAGTTCTTAACCTTCTATGCTCCTACACAGCCATTGGTTACCCAGACCAAGTGTCAACAGCACTTTAGATAACAGAGCTCGTCCTATGGCCAACACTAGCTAAGCTCCGGATCTAGAGGGCCTTCACCGTGAGATACACAGTATAGCAGAACAGATGAGAATCATGAACGAGAATAACGCCCTCTTAATACAACACCTCACTGCAAAATAACCCACCACCTCCTCGCCGCTCTCATCTCTTGGGTAACAATTAATCCCAGAGCCACCATAGTACAAGGCGGGATGGCCAGTGTCGTTCTCCTAATTCCCGACGAGAAAAGAGCTTTTCTTCATTAGAGTCACGATCATCTAGCAAAACTCTAGAATTGGAAGGCGAGGAAGCTAGGAGAGGAAGGTCTCCTCGTCGGACCGATCAGGTACCTAGGCAGCGAGATAATTCCACATCCCAGAAGATCAAGGATCTGGATGCTCGCCTTGATGCCATCAATACAGGGACCAGCGCTCCAATAACAGTAGATGCTTTGATCAGACAGACTGAGCCACCTTTCACGCAAAGAATAATGAGAGCCAGGGTGTCGTCTAGGTTCAAGCTACCTACTCAGCTCGGAGTCTACGAAGGAAAAATAGACCCCATGGATCATCTGGACTCGTACAAGAATTTGATATCACTCCAAGGATACTCTGATGAAATCATATGCAAGGCTTTTTTCGCCACACTAAAGGGATCGACAAGGTCATGGTTTTGGAAATTATCTCCTAGAACCATCGACTCCTTTGGCGATCTAAGTAGGCGCTTCATCGCCAACTTCATGAGCTATAGAGTCAGGCAGAAAAATGATTTCCACCTCTTCACCATTCACCAGAAAGAAATGGAGAACTTGAAAGTTTATGTAAAACGGTTTAACCAGGCCATATTAGAAGTTGAAGATCTAAGTGACAAGGTAGTGGTAATGGCCATGATGGAAGGACATTGCCCTGGTCCACTATTTGACTCCCTGTCCAAAAATGTCTCAGAAACTTTATCCGTTCTTCAAAGTAAAGTTGATAAGTATATCGCCGCGAATGAATTACTTCAAAATGCTAACAATTTTTGTAATTAATGATAATTACTTCAAAATGAATAGAGAATGAACCTAAATTATATAAAAAAGAGTTAGAATATAAAAAGAACAAAATGAACCACATGAGCATTCACAAATTAACCTATATAATCTTGAGGATGTAGCTCAAATGATAAAGCTCTCACACCAACTTTGCAATTTGTGATTATAAGGTTATGTGAGAAGATCAAGGTTCAAATCCTTACATTCTCTCTTGTTTGCTATGTTACTTTATGAAAGTTATGCACTAGTAGTCTATCATCATTCAAAGATATAGCAAACCAAAAGACAATTTTCATACCATATCTATCTTCTTTGTTAACGATTAAGGAAGAAAACAAAATAAAGAAAAACAACAATTAAAAGGCTAAGCTAAGTCATCATCATTGCCAAAATCATCATCACCCAAATCTTCATTGTCGTCAAGATCATCATTTTCGACGCTATTGCCTCGACAATTCTATACGATCCTATCCCATTGCGATTATTTTATCGATCCGGATCGATTCATCCATTTGGGATCATGGGATCGTATGATCCTACGATCCGGATCGCGATTTTGATAACCACGCATGACATATATAGACAAGCACAAATAGACAAAGACAAGTTTTTTATGGTTTTGTTGGAAGATAGGAATTGCATACATGCTTTTGTGGGTATAAGTGGAAATGATATGGTGAATTCGCTTGTAAATAATTTTTAGTTACTGATTTGTTTCCCACTTACAAACTTGCAAGTCTGATAGCTGACTATGGTTGGAGTTCACAAGGCTTCTTCCTTGTCTTTCTAATAATGGCTTATCCAAAAATAAAGAAGAGGAACTATTGTAGTATAAAATTGGGGCGGGCAACCAACAGTCAATATTGCTCTATTTACCTCGGTATTGAAAATTGGCAACAAGTG
Organism: Actinidia arguta var. hypoleuca; assembly: GCA_030159115.1. Classification (NCBI taxonomy): domain Eukaryota; kingdom Viridiplantae; phylum Streptophyta; class Magnoliopsida; order Ericales; family Actinidiaceae; genus Actinidia; species Actinidia arguta. Next base: position 5,875,385 of record BRYE01000024.1, read on the forward strand.
GGCCACCTGCACAGCAGTGAACAAACATTACTGGCCGAGATGAGGCCACTCAAAACTTCTCCAGCGTGCGAATCAGACCAAGGCGAGAATAAACTGAGCAATGAGAAATCAAAGTTATATGTGTGCCAGAATTAAATCGTATATTTTCATAATAGGGGAGTTACCCTTTTATAGTTGGAGAATGGAGAGCTGTGTTAAGAAAGTGCGGCGTGATCTTCGGACGGCTAACTATGAAAGTATTCCCAAAAATATTGGAGTAAACATAGGAGACTTCCATATGGAGAATATCCCCCAATTATAGGGGTTATGAAGAAGGAGGATTCTACCCGAGGACAAAGTCTCTGGGCGACCATACATCGCCCTTGCCGTTAGGCGAGGTGGAAAATGACTTGCTCAGTTTGGAGCGAATTTTGGAGATCTGGACACAATGTCGCGAGGTAAATAACTTGTATGGGAAGTTGTAAATTTACCCCACATTAGTAACCCCCTTACTCGAGATGTCAAGGTGGAAAACTTGGGATCTACGAGTAGCAAAGGAAGCGACTGTCGCCTGATGACGTGGGAAAATAATGATTACGCATCACCATTAGTTGACACGTGGCAAAGTGCATTAAAGGCAAAATGGCTTTTTAGCACGTCTTGGCGGGAATGGCAGTTTTTATCCTCAAAACTTGAAATGTCATGTAATTTGAATCGTTGATGCAAACAGATCTCAGCCTGCTGTACTTCATATAAATAGAGGGTCTCCCCCTACATTTGTACTCTTTTGCTTGTGCTGGCAAACTGATGTCCTTGCTCTGACGTTAACCTCGCACTCGCTAGCTCACCAACAATCCTCCACCCATACAGTAAGTATTTTTTATCAGCTCCTTCTCCAATTTTGATTCCAATTGCATGTCCAATAGGTCCGGGGTAAGAGACTTAGAAAACCTTAAGGATTCCTTACCATCTTGGATATCTGAACATTTGGGGGAAGGATCAGTATACATGGCTGACGAGGTGAATCAGTTTCCCTCCTCGCCAAGGGAAAATCCTCATGAGGTATCCTCTTGGGATGATTTCCTATACCACGGGGACCATGGGACGGTTACTCACACCCCCTTGAAAATTTAACAAGCGTCATAACTCAGGGCGACCTAGATCACTTGAGGATGACATACTCCTTCCTGGTTGGGCTTCAGGCCAGGATTCCTGATGATGGCGAAACTATCTTGTCTACTTGCCCGGGTGAGGTAGCTTTCTACGAGGCTATTTTCCCTGTCAGTCTCAGGCTCCCAATTCATCTCACTGTCAGGAGAATATTAAACGTTTATAACATTTGTCCAGCCCAACTTTCTCCCAATGCGTGGCGATGTGTTATCTGTGTATTGGTGATATTAGATTCTATAGGCATCATATTTCCTTCAACGAGTTCAGTTGCCTTTACACCTTATTTAAGAGTCCAAAGCCACACATTTTTAGCATGTTATATCATCTCGCCTCAAGCTAACCAACATTTTTATTTTCTTTTTAGGCAAACACTACAACAGATTACCCATTTTGAATGATATTAAGATAAAGAGATCTAATATTTTTGGAGATAATAGGACCGGGGGATACTTTGAAGTCTCCAAAGTGCTCAATTCTCGAACATTCTACAAGTTTTTCACCCCTAGTCATGTTAAAATGTCTTCTAGTAGCAAAAGGACAACAAGTTTAGAGATGGTGCAACCTGCTTCTTCTGGCGATGCAAATGAGTCCCGCGCTTTTTGAGATGAACACCCCCGACGTGACAGATCCCGAGCTGAATTCGTAAAATATATAGGAACCATCAGGAAGGAGCTGAGGAGGATCTTGCCTCATATTCTTGATTTAACCCTAATAATGTGGTCAGGGGGAAAGTCCAAGATCCAGACTTGAGTTTTATACTAAGTGATTTGAGCTCAAGCTCGGATTCTAAATCGGAGTCCTAGTCAGACTCAAGGCTACCTCCTGAACTTATATTGGATGGTAGTCTTTTCAATCTTCTGAAGTGTTTCACCTCTTTCCTATACTGATGTTTTTTTTTTGTGTAGTTATGTCGGAGAGAATTAGTTTAGCGAAGCTTGCCAAGAAGGTGGAGGAAAAGAAAGAGAACAAGGCTACCACCTCTTCCATGCAGGCATGGTGATCAAAGACCGAGAGAGCTCCAAGGCTGCCACCTCTTCCACCAAGGGCGTGGTGATCTTGGAGAAACGACCCAAGGAAGAAGTTCCCAATATCTCGCCCATCAAAAAGGGTGAGATCAATGATCTGAAGGAAAAGGAAAAGGAGATGCCACTGCTTGATGCTAAGATTTCCAAATCTAACAAGACGTTGAGCTGAATTGCTCACCCATCAGCCCTCGGAGAGGGAACATCGGCCAGACCAAGTCATCCATTAGGACTTGGGACCTTAGTGATGGTGAGTGCTTCTGTGGCCGAGAAGATTCTAGCCGTGGTGGTGCTTTTTTGCTGATAGAGAGAAGGTAGAAAAACTTGGCTTGGATAAGGTGATTACTAAATTTCTCCACTATATTGGCTAGGTATCCACCTATTTTCATTCTTAGCTTTTGTTTTTTGTATCTCCATTTATTTAAGGTGCTCATGAAATCTTCATTGTAACATGCAGTCGTGTTAGGGGCCTCCCTCGCTGTCCGAAGCAGGGATAGAGATCACGACGCCATCTTTTAGAATGCCCGAGCTAACTCAACTGAACTTGAAATGGTCAATGCTCAAAATTGGGCCATAGAGGTGGATAAACTTTTGAATGCATCTGTGGAGCAGGCGAATGCAGCTAAGGCCGAGCTGAAAAAGAAGTTCGAGGACATGGCAAAGTTGGAGAAGGTGGTGGCTAAGCTTAAGGTTCAAAATCAGCAATTTACGAATGAGAAAGACGCAGCCATGGATAAGTTGATGAAGTCAGAGATGCTGATTACTGAACTAAGGGACTGAGAAGCTCGCTCCAAGATGCTTGCCATTGTGGAATTCAAACCTCGAGTGACTTCCAAGAGGCAGTCGAGAATGCTGTCTTTAAGTACTTTGGTGAGGGGTTTGACTTCTAAAAAAGGCAATTAGCTGTCCATCACCCCAACCTTGGTATTGATCTTGACGCCATGGATATGGATCATGAGCTGCTCGAGAAGGAGGAGAGAGAAGCTGAGGAGAAGAAAGAAGTCTGGGAGGACGAGCAGGAGCCACACATTTTTAGGTCGAGGACAATATCTGCCCTCTTTCTCCTTAATTTTGTAAAACATTTGTAATCTCTTGTAATTGTGAATTATCAATGAAATGAGCCCCCCTTTTCTTATATTGACTTGTAATGGCGATATCATTCATAGCATGGCGAGTATAGCTTAAATATTCAAACCAACAAAACTAATTCGGAGAATATATATCGTTTGTGATATCAAAAAGGATAATTATCATGGATTGTGGTGACCAAAACTTCGATAATTTGATGAGATTACGTTAGTCCTGTCGAATGAATTCTGACGAAGTGAATGTCCACAGCTTATAAACTTTTAATCAGGCGGCGAAATGATTAACTAGTTGGTTTTTGGGGATCAAGATACCTAGCTGTTATCTGAATCAGTTTGATTTCTCAAAGAATGGGGTGATCTTAATATTGGCGACATCTACAATGGCGATCAAGCAGCCTTATCATATCATAATGAATGGACTTTTATGATAATGGTTACATCCACAATGGAGATCAAGACGCCTCATCATATTGTAATGAATGGGCATTCATGATAATGACAACATCCACAATGGCAATCAAGACGCCTCATCATATCATAATGAATGGGCATTCATGATAATGGTGATATCTATAATGGCAATCAAGACGCCTTATCATCTTATAATGAATAGGCGTTCCTGATGTTGTCGACAACGGAATAGGCGCTTTAAAGGAATGTCGACATAAATTTCTTACAATAAAATTAATGGAGAAATTTTATTAATTAACCATAAAGACAGGAGATCGTGAAATAATTTTGATTAACCATACAAATGAATGATCATTAAGACTGGAGATGCCACATTGGTTAGGCAATCTCATTCTCATGGCGATCAGACGTTTTACTGGTAATATTTTTCAAGTGTTCGACGATTCAAGGGTGAGGAAGGGCTTTCCCGTCCATGTCTTCCAACCAATAAGTTCCTGATCTGGATACTTTGACAACCTTGTATGGGCCTTCCCATGTAGGACCGAGCTTCCCTGCACTTGGTTCCTTTGTAGACAAGGTAACTTTTCTGAGGACTAGGTCGCCTGGTGTCTTCGCTCCTAAAAGTGAATTCCTTACCACAAGTGTATTGGTCGTGAAGTAGTAATAAACTTGAAGTACAAGTATCGATCCCACAAAGAGCAGTGTCAAGGCGATTATAAGATAACTAAAAACACTATAATGCAATCCTAACGTATCCTAACTTATGCTTCAAAAAGAGAAAAATAAAAATTGAAGTTTTTGTTTTGATTGATTTAAATTAAACCTAAATTGTGAAAGCAATTAAACTGATTTAAACTTGATACTAAAAATGACTCAGAATCAAGTGATCCAACTAATCGAATTTCTTGGAATTCTAATGGAGCCTTCGTATAACTCAGATCTTTTGACTACATCGTGAGTATTGAATTTGGAAGATTTAACATTTAAAATAAATTGTTCTTTCAATCTTTAACTTCTAAACTAAATCTGGTTGTTATAATCATGGTCATGCATCATCGATTCGTGCAACGAATATACTAAACCCAACTCATGCATAAATGTTATAAGGCAGTATATATACTAAGTCAGCAATTCATGTATAAACATTACCGAACATAATAGAATGCCCAAATTTTCAAAAGTATTTAGAATAAAGAAGAAGAAGAATAAATATTAGAAGATTTAACGGAGAAATCAAAATTTACCTACATTGTTCATCCTCGATCCCCAATCGATTAGCCACGCATGGCTATGGAACATGAAAAACAAATATGGAATGCATTCTGATATGTGACATCTGATATGAATGATTAAAATTAAAAAACATAAATTAATGGCAAAAAATTATAGAACAATGCACGTAATTGAATAAAATCGTTAATTGGATTGAATAAACGTTAAATTTAATGTAATAAATTATAAAATTATTAGAAAGAATAAATCCCTATGCTAGAAAGCTGTAAAAATCCTAAAAAGAACGTGCCTCATTCATAAAACGTAAAAAAATATAGAGAGAGTTTGCAATTTGAGTTCTAATAGGATTAAACATCTTGGCCCAATTTTCTTTTTATCATTCGAACGCTAATTCCATTGTATTTCTGGCGTTCGAACCCTAAGGTGGGGCTCTATTCCCATAATAAAATCCTGCCATACAGTGATCTGGTGGGGCTCTGTTCCCAAGGTCACCAGCAACTTGACCCATCCAAAGGGGTGCATTGTGTTTCCTCTAAATTTGACCAGAAGAGTGTGAAAGGGATGCAGCTTTTCTAACCCAATTTTTATCTTGTCAAATGCCGAAATGAACAAGATGTCTACCGAACTTCCATTGTCAACTAGTATCCTCTGTACGTTGAAATTGGCTATGACGACTGAAATGACCAAGGCATTGTCATTAGGAAAGAGCAAGCCCCTGAGGTTGTCATTGGTGAAGGTTATAGGTAAGTGAGCTCCAGCTACAGGCGAGGAAAGATTATAGACTTTTTCTTCTGCTCGCCTACTAGCGCTCTTGGCGTGCCTTTTTCGGGCTGAGCTCGAACATTCTCCTGATCCAAATCCTCAGACGATCACCTGAATATCCCTTGTGGTTGGTCTGTTGTCACCATATCTCTTTTCTAGTGAGCCGCTAGATGGGTGATTTGAAACATACTTCCTCAGATACCCCTTCTTGATAAGGTCTTCTATTTGTTCTTTTAGTTGAAAACAATCTTCAATGTTGTGCCCATGATCTCGATGAAACACACAATACTTATTCTTATTCCTTTTTTGAGGATCGATTTTGATTTTTCTAGGCCACTTGATGAAATCCTCATGCTTGATTTCAGTGAGCACCTAGGCGGTGAGAGCGTTAAGAGGGGGCAATATTAACTCAGGGTGGCGAGGTGGAGTGCGAGGACACCTATCGTTGGTTCGTCACCTCGAATCTCGGTCTAGCCTTTTGTTCCTCGCCTCATCCCTATAGTCTTTTCGCCTAATGTCGGGTTCCTTTCTCTTGTCGTCCCTTCCTCGCCTTCTTTGTTTAGCCTTGACCAACTTTTCTGCGGCAATGTACTTGTCAGCCTTATTTTAAAGAGTTGACAAGGTGTTAGTGACGTTTTTTGAGAGGGAATCGAACAATGGTCCTGGGCGAAGTCCTTCCATCATGGCCATCACCACCACCTTGTCACTGGGATCTTCCACTTCTAGAACAACCTAGTTGAACTGCTTCACATAATCTTTAAAGCTTTCGGTTTCTTTCTGGTGAACTGTGAAGAGGTGAGAGGCATTTTTCTGTTTGACCTGGCAACTCATGAAATTGGCGATGAACAGCTTGCTCAGGTCATCAGATGAGTCAATGGTTCCTTGAGATAGCTTTTTGAACCATGACCTCACCGATCCCTTTAAGGTAGCAGAGAAGACTTTACACATGACCTCATTAGAATATCCTTAGAGTGCCATTAGGCTTTTGTATGAATCCATATGGTTCATGGGATCTATCTTTCCCTCATAAATTCTGAGTTGAGTAGGCAACTTGAATCTGGAGAAGACTCTAGTCTTCATCACCCTTTCTGTGAACGAAGGTTTAGTTTGTTTGATCAAAGCATCTACGGTCATTGGCGCACTCGCACCTGTATTGATGGCATCAATAGGGGCGTCGAGGTTCCTGATCCTCTGAGTGGTGGATCTATCTCGGCATTCGGGCGCTTGGTCATTGTGGCGAGGAGACCTCCCCCTCCTTCTGATGTCCTCACCTTCTACTCTGGTAGTTTTGCTGGATGATTGGGATTCTA
>BRYE01000024.1:5894859-5897359 GCA_030159115.1 Actinidia arguta var. hypoleuca
AGCCCAATTTTTTTCCTAATAAATACCTCTAATTCTCCATACTTCTTCCTCACTCAATTCTTACTCAATTTACCAATTCTCTTCTACTCTTTCAATATTCTACAATTCTAATGACTATTCAATTTTTTGAAAGTGTTGAAGAAATAGCAATTATTTGATTACTCATAATTTTTTTAAGTGTTAAAGAAGTGTTGAATCTCGACATTGCAAGCGCTTCAGACTTGAGGTATCTTAGTATCGATAATTATTTTATTGTATCGTTGATATTTTAGTATTGAATTTTTACTTTCTAAAAAAATGGATCCAAGAAAAGTAAAAAATGTAGAAAAGGCTGAATATAATGAGTTTGAGGTCTCAAGTGATGATAATGTACCAAAAATAGCCTCAAATAATCTTATCGACCCCTTCACCAGCACGCCGGACATGCCCACATCCAGGGCACCTAGGAGATTAAGATCGATAGTTTGACAACATTTTCTATGAATTGAGGTCATTAAAAACACACAAAAAAAGAGTAAAGCTATTTGAAAATACTACAAAAAAATATTTGCGAATTCTGTCAATGTCAAGAGCCACCTAAAGAGACACGCTTATAAGTTTGTTACTAAAAATGCTAGCAACGTAGGTACATCACAATCACAAATAAATTTTTTTGAAGTTGGGGGATGGGTAATTTCTCTTATTCTACTATTAGAATGAGAGAAGGTCTAAAAATTTATACAGCCGTTATGAAACATCCTTTTACATTCGGATTTGAGATTTGATTGCTTTCAACAAAACTATGTCAATCCTCAATTCTGGTTAGTCTTCAAGACTACTATTTTGCTTCAAATTTTTTTTAAAAAAATAAATTAATTAATTACTAAATTACGTGAACAAAAATTTAATGTCTCATGCACGTATGATATGTGGAAAGGTAGTAATCAACTTCATTATTATGTTTTGATTGCACATTACATTGATTCCCATTGGAATCTAAAAAAAAAATGGTTTTTGCACTATTGAGTTCCCATATACTGCCCAAATAATTTTTGTAACTATTATAAGTGTTTTATAGGAATATAATATTTAAAATAATATTTTCAGTATTACTTTTGATAATGTGATCAATAACATCGCTGCTATCGAACTATTTAATGGGCAATTAAAAACTCATGTAGGTAATGACTTATTTCACGTTAAATGTATTTGTCATATTATAAATTTAATTATTAAAAATGGATTAAAAAAAAATAAAAATAAAATTTAAAAAATTAAAGATGCCATCATATTTATTAGATCTTTTGCATATAGATACCAAAACAATTTCATTAGACACTGACTGTTAACTTATCTTATGCTACAGTCGACTCAAAATTTTTAAGAAATTATTAGTCTTTATGTATAAACAAAACAAATGGACATGATACTTCAAGATGATTGAAATGTGTGTAATGACGTTTGTAATTTTTTAGAAGTTTTTTATATTGTAACTAAAGAGTGCTCGGATGTTTATTATCCTCACTACTCAACTTGTCATCACACACATATATCACATTGCTAATACTTTTAAACAACATAGAAAAAAACCCTCTATTTAAAGACACTTGCGTGGTAATGAAAATAAAATTTTTAAAATATTGGAACAAATTGTGTTACTTGTTTGCATTAGCAGTTGTAATAGACCCTAGAAATAAATTAACAAGTGTAGATTTTTTTTATTAATGCTATTTATGAATTATTAAACGTAAATCTAAATATTACTGGTAATGATGTTAAAGCAATTGCAATTGCACTATATAACGCATATGCAAAAAATAAATTCTACACAATAGATGACTTCCACCACCATTTCTACACCTTCTACTTCAACTAGTAGCATACTAGGTAAGAACGTTGGGAGTGCTTGGAGTGCAATAGCTAACATAAGTAGGCAAACCATTAGTGTTTCATCACGCATTGAACTTTTTAAATACTTAGACACAAACTTTAGTGATTTTCTAAGGGATACCGAGAAAGAAGATCTTAATATTTTGATATGGTGGAGAGACCACATAAGAAATTTTATAATACTTTTCATCATGACACGTGATCTATTCATCTGGCATCAACTGTGGCATCGCAGACAGCTTTTAGTGCAGGTAATCAGCAAATGGACGAGAGGAGAAACACGTTGAGTCCGTAGATACTAGAGTGCCAAATTTGTATTAAAGATTTAAATGATGCAAAGAAACGAATTCAACACGAGGTTACAGAAGAGAGTTACGTTCTATAACCTTTCAACACTATGGATCTATTGGACGATAAAGAGAATGGAGACAATAATTAGTTGGAATTTCTTTTTTTGTTTTAACATTGTACTTTGTAAGAAAAGAATAAGTAATGCAAATGAATGATGGTTAATTGGGTGTCAATCTAGTCGGGATGTACTTAACTATAGTGATACAAATCTTAACTTTTAAACTTATTCTAATTGTTTGATTGATTTAATTTTTCAATCAATGTATTTGATATTATTTAC
>BRYE01000024.1:5902359-5939859 GCA_030159115.1 Actinidia arguta var. hypoleuca
GATAATTTTCAATCTTTTGAAAACATCTTTTAATTTGTTTTCAAAAATGTGTTATTCTTCAAAAATCTCCTAAAAAAACAAATTTCAATAATTGTCAACCAAACAAATTCCTATAAAGTATTTGCCTAAATTCTAGGGTTCTTAACGAATCAGGAAAAGACTTAAAAAGTCCCAATATTTCACTCTCTCTGAATAGCGAAGACAACAATCTAAAGAACCCAGAACAAAAAAATATATTAAAAAAAATCATCATTTCTATATCTTATTAATTTTTTGCAGAAATAATTTTTCAGAATTTGAAAACATCTTTTAATGTGTCTTTAAATATGTAGAAAATATTTTCCAGAACCAAACATAGCCTAAATTCTAAGGTTCTTGAAGAATCAACAAAAACCCAATAAAGCCCCAATATTTGATACTCTTTGAATAGGCCCAGAAAACAATCTAAATGATCAAACATATTAAAAACAAAACAAAATATGCAAGAAGAATTATTCACATATATACTGATGTGAAAAAAATATGCACCACCTTAATATTCCTAGTGGCGCATGTCACCCTAAAGTTCTTGTCGCCACAGTGCCATTAAATTCCTGGTCGCCAAAATCATTATCGACAATGGACCTCCACCTCGCCTACACATGGTCTTTCTAGATCGCCATAGGACGAGGTCATCTATATCGTCGGGTCTCTGCAGATCGCCAAAAGGATTCCATCTCTGTTAGAAGTCTGTTATCGTAAGACTCCTTCTCCATCATTCCTCCACCTGATCAGAGTCCACCTCCGTGAGAATTCCACCTCTACAAGAGAACTATCTCCATTAGACTCCAGCTCCATCACGACTCCTATAATTGCGGATTATTCTCCAACTGGCAACCTCCTATGTTATCTCCGATATTTTTAGGATATCCTCCCATACTTATCTTTCCGAGGAACTCATCGTGATCCATTGACACGACCCATTACTCCATCTATATAAAGGCTGCTCCCCTATTACAAAAGGTATGCTCAACACAGGCACCACATACACTTTTTCTTTTGTACTCACCCATAAAGCTTTTGCTTATCTCCTGGTCGCTTTGGTCTAATTCACACGCCGGAGGGGTTTTGAGCGGTCTCACCCCGGTCAATTACATTTGTTCTATTCTGCGCAGGTCATTCAAGTATTTGCCAAGGTCCAGCGACGAGACCGAGGAGCAATTCTGACTGTAGGTTGCTCTTCTAGATTTTTACCATAACAGTTTGGCACCATCTGTGAGAACGATAGTTCTCAACCTTCTATGCACCTGCACAGCCGCTGGTTACCCAGACCAAGTGTCAGCAACCCTTTAGATAACAGAGCTCATCCTATGGCCATCATTAGTCAAGCTCCGAATCTAGAGGGCCTTCACCGTGAGATACACGGTATGATCAAATAGATGAGAATCATAAACGAGAATAATGCCCGCTTAATATAACACCTCGCCGCAAACAACCTGCCACATCTTCCTCCAGCACCTCCTCACTACTCTTATCTCTCAGGTAACAATGAATCCCAAAGCCACCATAGTATAGGGCAGGATAGGCGACGTCGCTCTCTGAGTCCCTGCCCCCGATGAGAAAAGAGCTTCTCTTTATTAGAATCATGATCACTCAGCAAACCCCCAGAGCTAGAGAGCGAGGAAGCTATGAGAGGAAGGTCTCCTCGTTAGACCAATCAGGTACCTAAGCGCTGAGACAATTCTATATCCCAGAAAATTAGGGATCTGGACATTCTCCTTGATGCCATCAATACAGGGACCAGCGCTCTAGTAACTATAGATGCTTTGATAGGACAGATTGAGCCACCATTCACGCAAAGAATAATAAGAGCTAGAATGTCGTCCAAGTTCAAGCTACCTACTTAGCTCAAAATCTATGAAGGAAAAACACACCTTATGGATCATCTGGACTCGTACAAGAATTTGATGTCGCTCCAAGAATATTCCGACAAAATCATGTGCAAGGCTTTTTCTACCACTCTAAAGGGATTGGCGAAGTCGTGGTTCCAAAAATTATCTCCTAAAACCATTGACTACTTTGGCGATCTGAGTAGGCTCTTCCTCGCCAACTTCATGAGCTGCAGAATCAGGCAGAAAAATGCTTTTCATCTCTTCACCATTCACCATTCACTAGAAGGAAATAGAGAACTTGAAAGATTATGTGAAACGTTTTAACCAAGCCGTGCTGGAAGTTTAGGTTCCCAGTGACAAGGTAGTGGTAATGGCCATGATGGAAGGACTTCGCCCTGGTCCACTATTCGGCTCTCTGTCTAAAAATGTCCCCAAAACTTTATCTGTTCTTCAAAGTAAAGCTAATAAGTATATCATCACGAAAGAATTAGTCGAGGCCAAGAGGAGGCGAAGAGGGAAAGATGATCATAAGAGAAAAGAACCTGACACAAGGCGATTTGATTATAGGGATGAAACAAGAAACAAGAAGCCTGACCAAGATTCGAGACGAACCAATGAAAGGCGACCCCATACTCCACCTCGCCGCCTAGAATTGATATTACCTCCTCTCAATGCTCCCATTACCCAAGTACTTACAGAAATTAAGCATGAAGAATTTATCAAATGGATCGCAAAAATCAAAATTGATCCTCGAAATAGGATCAAGAACAACTATTGTGAGTTCCACCGAGACCATGGCCATAACACAGAAGATTGCTTCCATCTAAAAGAACAAATAGCCGACCTTATCAAAAAAGGATATCTGAGGAAGTATATTGCTGATTGCCCACCACCAAACTCGCCAGAAAGGAGATATAGCGACAATAGACCAACCGCTGGTGATATACAAGTGATCCATGGCAAATTTGGATCTGGAGGATGTTCAAGTTTGTCCAGGAAAAGGCACGCCAGGAGCGCCAGTGGGAGGGCTGAAGAAATATGTAATCTCTCCTCACCAATGATTGACATTCACCTGCCTATCACTTTTAACAATGATGATCTGAGGGGTCTACACCTCCCTCATGATGAAGCCTTGGTTATTTCAGCCATCATCGCCAATTTCAACATTTAAAGGATCTTGGTTGATAATGGGAGGTCGACAAGCTACATTATTTCCATATTCCCCTGGTAGGCTTCGGAGGGAATGTGACACATCCACTCGGTTGGATTAAGTTACCAGTAACCTTGGGGATAGAGCCTCACCAAACCACTATTTGGAAAGACTTCATCGTGGTAGATTGTCCTTCAGCTTACAACGCGATTTTAGGTCGCCCAACTTTAGGAGGAACCAAGGCGATTACCTCAACCTACCACCTGAAAATGAAGTTCCCCACTTCAATAGGGGTGGGCGAGGTGAGAGGCAACCAGATAGTGGCAAGGCAATGTTTCATTTCGGTTATGAAGGGTAAAACCTTCCCAGCCCCAAATGTTCAATAGTAATTACAGATCATCGATGGCAAGATGGAACCTTTGAGGGACGAGGTGGAATAGGTTATCTTGCTAGACCCCCGAGAAATTGAAAATACCAAACCCCTTGAAGAAGTTACTCTGATCTCCATATACCTAGAATATCCTGATTGCCACGTTATGATCGGAATCGAACTGACCAACGAACTACATTGCACTTTAGTAGAATTCTTGAAGAAAAACTTTGACGTCTTTGCCTGGTCACAAGGCGATGTCCCGGGTATTTATCCTCAAGTCGCCATGCACAAATTATTCACCAACCCAGAACATCCTCCAATTCGCCAAAAAATGAGGAAATTCACCCCCGAGCGATTGAAAGTTATTGAAGAATAAATGGTCAAGCTCATCAAAGCCAATGTTATTAAAGAAGCCCATTACCCAGAATGGTTAGCCAACGTTGTCGTCGCCCCTAAGAAGGGGAAGAAATAGAGAGTATGCATTGATTTCATTGATCTCAACAAGACATGCCCAAAAGATAGTTTTTTTTTCGCCACGTCCAAGCATGAGTTCCTTAGCTTTATGGACGCCTTCTCGGGTTATCACCAGATCAAAATATTCCCCCCTGATGTGGAAAAGATTTCCTTTATTACAGAACGAGAATTATACTGCTACAAGGTCATGCTGTTTGGATTAAAGAATACTGTGGCGACATACCAGAGATTAGTAAATAAGATGTTCAAGAAACTGATTGGGAAGACCATGGAAGTATATATAAATGATATGCTCGTCAAGAGCATCAAAGCGGCTAACCACATCGCCCACCTTGAAGAAGCATTCGATATTTGAGAAAACACCGGATGATTTTAAATCCTTCCAAGTGCATCTTTGGTGTATCATTTGAAAAATTCTTGGGATTTTTGGTGACCAAACAAGGAATTGAAGCAAATCCGGATCAAATTCAGGCTTTTCTCGGGATGAGCTCGCCCAGGAATATCCATGACGTTCAGTAGTTAACTGGGTAAATTGTCGCCCTTAATAGATTTGTCTCCAAATCAGCCAACAAATGCCTACCATTCTTCAAAATCCTGAGGAAGAATCAAGATTTCTAGTGGACAGAAGAATCGGAAAGAGCATTTCAACAAATCAAGGAGTATCACGGCTCGTCACCCTTGCTTACTATTCCCACCACGGGCGAAGAACTCTTTGTGTACCTGTCCATCTCGCCAACTATGGTGAGTGTCGTTCTTATCCGAGAAGAGGACTGAGTTTAAAAATTGGTATATTATGTTAGTAAGGTCTTGATGGGTGCTAAGAACATATATTTGAAAATAGAAAAGCTAGCTTATGCCGTTTTGATCGCCGCCAGAAAGCTTCGCCATTATTTTCAAGCTTATCCCATTACCGTACTGACTGATCAACCTTTAAAGCAAATTCTTCAACGACCAGAAACCTCGAGAAGGCTTCTGAAATGGTCTATCGAGCTGCATGAATTTCATATCGATTACAAATCAAGAATGGCGATAAAGGCCCAAGCCTTTGCTGATTTCGTGGCTGAATCCATTCATGAAGCCATTCCAAAACTAGATATGGCTCCCCCGGAGAAAGAAACTCCAACACTACGGAGCTCGGACGAGGATCTTGGCAAATAGATGTTATTTGTAGATGGATCTTCTAATAAGCATGGTGTGGTGCAGGGCTTGTCCTCCAAACTCCATCAGGAGAACAGATGGAGTATGCTATACGAATTGGGTTTAAAGTCACCAATAACGAAGCCGAATATGAAGTTTTTCTCGCCGGATTAAGGGTCGCCACGGATTGAGAATAGATTCCATGGATGCCTTTAGTGATTCGTAGCTGGTAGTAAACAAAGTCCAAGGAGATTACCTCGCTAAAAATGCGCGGATGGAGGCCTATTTGGACGAAGTCAAAATTATGTCCAAGAAAATTAAAGACTTTACCATTTTCCAAATCCCTAGAGAAGAGAATAAAAAGGCTAATTCTCTGGCCAACCTCGCTTCCACATTTGATTTCATATCAGATAGAAGCATACCTTTGGAGTTCCTGCCCAATCCAAGTATTGATATCACCGAACCAGTATGTCCAGTGGAGGCAAACCCAACATGGATGGATGAAATCATCGCCTATCTCCAACATGGCACACTACTCAACAAATAAACTCTAAGCTCGTCGAATCCAATACAAGTCTGCAAGGTTCTACATTCTTCATGGAATTTTATATAAACGATCTTTTTCAGGTCCTTTTCTGAGATGTCTCCGACCTGATGAAGCTGATTACGTGATGAGGGAGATACATGAAGGCATCTATGGGAATCATTCGAGGGCAAGGTCACTAGTAAGAAAAGTAATTCGACAAGGCTACTTTTGGCCTCAGATGGAGCATGATGCGGCGACATACACAAGAAAGTGTGACAAATGCCAAAGGTTTGCTCCAGTGAGCCACCTCCCTCATACTGAGATGGTGCCGATGACTAGCCCATGGGCATTTGCTCAATGGGAAATTGACATACTTGGACCTTTACCTCAAACTCAGTTGCAGAGAAAATTTTTTATTATCGCCATTGATTACTTCACTAAGTGGATAGAGGCAGAGCCTCTGGCCAAGATCACTGAGAAAAACATATGGAATTTTGTACGAAAAAGTATCATCTGCCGATTCAGGATTCTCAAGGTTCTCATCTCGAACAACGCTAGGCAATTCGACATTGATAGGTTTAGACAATTTTGCTCGAGCCTCATCATCTCGTATCATTTCTCCTCGCCAGGTCATCCCCAAGCTAATGGCCAAGTAGAAGTTACCAACAGGACCATCTTAAGGAATCTAAAGACAAGACTAGAGAAATCCAAAAGCAAATGGATAGAAAACCTGCCAAGCATACTTTGGACATACTATACAATGAGCAAGATTCCTACGGGCGAGACACCTTACTTCATGGTCTATGGAACAGAATCAGTTATACCTATCGAGATCAGAATGTCGAGCTTCAGGACCTCAAATTTCAACAAGGAGAATAATGAAATCGAGTTGAGACTCAACCTTAACCTCTTTGATGAAAAAAAGGAGAAAGCAAGATTATGCCAAGCAACTTACAAGCACCAGGTTGCCAATATTATAACGAGAGAGTCAAATACAGATCTTTCCTACCTGGTGATCTGATCCTAAGAAGGGTTGCCCTATCTACTAAGGAGCCAAACACAGGAAAGCTAAGCCCAACATGGGAAGGCCCTTATAAGTTCGTCAAGATATTTAGACCAGGGACTTATTGGCTTGAGGACATGAACGGAAAAGCACTCTCTCATCCTTAGAATGCCGAGCATTTTAAAAAATATTACCAATAATGCATCTGGCCGCCATAACAATTAGATCGCCTAAGCGATACAATTGTAATAATCACTAATTTATTCCTAATAATAAAATTCCTCTGGTTTATTTTAATCATCACTGTTCGCCGATATATCACCAATTGCAGGTTTTATATCGCCAAAATCAAGATTGTCAGTTCATTATAAAATGACGGAGGCATCTTAATCGCCAATGTGGATATTGCCAAAATCAAGATCGCCAGTTCATTATAAGATGACAGAGACATTTTGATCGCCAATATGGATATCGCCAATCTCGAGATCGCCAGTTCATTATAAAATGACAGAGAATTTTTGATCGCCAATTTGGATATCGCCAATCTCAAGATCGCCAGTTCGTTATAAAATGATGGAGGCATCTTAATCGCCAATATGGATATCACCAATATTGAGATCACCGGTTCGTTATAAAACGATGGAGGCATCTTGACATCTTGATTGCCATTGTGAATCTCGCCAATATCAAAATCGCCAGTTCGTTATAAAATGGAGGCAACTTGATCGCCAATTTGGATGTCGTCAATATCGAGATCGCCAGTTCGTTATAAAACGACAGAGGCATCTTGATCATCATTATGAATATCGTAAAAATTGAGATTGCCAATTTGTTATAAAATGACGGAGGCATCTTGATCGCCATTGCGGATATCACCATTATGAAGGTCGCCATTATCGGGGTACGCCCATTCATTATGAAATAGTATCTTCTTCGCCTTACAATTTATAATCGTCAAAGTTATAGTTTGGCTTGATATATACACCTAACGATTTTTAAATCCAACTTACATAGCCATATCTCTGAATTTTGTATCGCCATTATAAAGGTCACCATAGTCAAAGGTGCCCATTTATTGCGATGCATTTGGTCGTCAGTCGCCCACTTGGCTAATAATTTTGCCGTATCAATTATCAAACTTATTCATGCAAAGTGCTAGGTAATTGACGCTAGTACGAACACAAATTGCACAAGTGAGGAATTAAAATGCTCATTCATTAAAGATGGGTTACACGTCGCCATTACAAAAAAAATCAAGAGGAAGAGGGATTAGTATCGCCTTTATCCTTCTCGCCAGTGTCCTCGTTTACCCCCTCCCCTTCTTTATCCTCATCCTCATCATCCTCGATGAGCAAATCAAGATCAAGACCCATGCTTTTCAAATCAATGGCAAGTTCAGGGTGATGGCGACAAAGCTGCTGCTCACAGAAATCAAATCCTTCACCAAAGTACTTTGAGGAAACATCTTCAACTGCCCCCAAGAAATTCGACGAAGATTTGAACTCTTCCACAACAAATGTTTTAGTTCAGGTTACGGTTTTCCTCAACTCTACCACTAAAACCTCGGACTTCTCCAGCTTATCGTCAAGATTGTCCTTTTCTTCCTTTATTTTAGTCAGTTCGTCATCGGCCTACTGCTCTCGAGCTCGGGCCTCGACTCATTGCCGCTCTAGATCACCAGTGAATATATGGAGGCGGGAAACTTCATTTTCCAAAAAGGCAGCTCTCTCTTGTTAGAGAGATGCCTCTTCTACATTTTCCCTACTCTAGATTGCCAGGAAAGATCCAAGCACAAGCGCTATTACAAACAAATTTTTTTACATCAACCTAAGCAAATATATATCTTAATAAGAGGAAAATGAGTACAGAATCGAGGTAGTACCTAGTCGAGAATGTGAAAAAATTTGGTGGTCGTTTGATCCAAGGACAGCTGTCCCACTTTTCCTTGGTCCGTAGGAGGAATCATTCCTCGGAGAATCTTCTCAGCTATGGAGGGGTTGCCAGAATTGAACCCCCAGGACCGAGGATGGTACCCAAGGATGGCGAGCTTCCCTCCCTGGACTTCGAAGAAGTGGTGGCCCTTGGGCATTCACCAGGCCTGGTCACCTTTTTTTTGGGCTCGGGTGCGGTGGCAGGCTCCTTCCCTTTGGGGCTATCTCCAGGTTTTCCCTTCCTTAATGGGCGAGCTGTAGGAATAATCCCTTGAATGTTTTTTGCCAATTATCAACCCCGTAATGGGAGTGGACTTCTTCGTCGAGCTTTTGCCCTTGGCTTTCTCGACTTTTTTGCCAAGCTTTTTGTGGCTTATTATTTTTGACATAGCTGCAAAGTAACGCACGAATATCAGACACGGAATTACGAGTGATAAGAATAGACAAGAATCTATACCATCCGATTTAAGCTCGGGAGGTACCTGGAATCCGACCAGGATTCCGATGTCGAGTCTGAGTTTGAGCCCAAGACAGTTGGTGAAAAGTGTAAAATAGGATCTCAAACTTTTTCCCCTGACCACCTTAGCAAGGTCAGATTAGGGATATGAGATAGAATCCTCTTTAGTTCCTTCCTAAGGGTTCCTAGGTATTCTACTGATTCATCTCAGGAATAGCTGTCTTACTAGATGTGTTCACCCCGGGAAGGGTGGGACTCACCGGCATCGCCCGACGATGTTGATGTTATGTGTCCAGGTCGCTCGTTGCCCCTAGTACCAGATGCCATAGACCCGGGAGAGCTAAAAACCTGATAAAATGATTTCAATCCAAGGAGCACAGGGACTAAAAAGCGCTCATGTTGCTCCACCGATTTGAAAATCTCGTTAAAGAGTTCTTGCTCATTCCCATATAACTTGGGCAAGTCATTGCAATTTTTATCTGATAAACATTATAGAAACTTAGTTCTTTGAATACTTTAAAAATAAATAAATAAATAAAATTTCTAATAAAATTAAGACTGATCTGGAACATTCCACGATGTCGGGACCCTTGGAACGCCTTCCCGAGGTGAATTCTCAAGAAGCTCCCAGCCATCCCCAGAGACAAAAAAGAATTTGCTTTTTCACCCCTTGACATTGCTGGGTTATCCTCCGAGGAGGGTCTTCTTGTACCTCACCTTAAAGTACAGCCATCCTTGATCTGATTTAGGGTTATTATTAAGGATAAACAGATTCCTAAACTCGGAGAGGGTCATAGAATATTTATATGCTTGCCACAATGCCATTGTACAGACGATACTTCGCCATGCATTTGGGACGAGCTGAGCAGGACAGATATTGTAAAATAGTAAAATTAATCTAATAGTTGGATGAATAGGAAAGCAGGGGCCCGCATGAAAAAAGGCCTCATAAAAGGCACCTCACTAGGGCGAGCTGAAGTTGTAGTTTCATTCTCCTCGGGAAGTCTAATATGTACACTTTGAGGAAAAGAATAAGTCTCCCTGAGTAGATCTACCTCCTCAGGGGTCATAATATTGATTTCTTTTTCCACGGAGGAATGAATAGCGGCCAAGGGGGCGACCACAAGGACTAGGGGTTCCTCCATGGGTGATTTAAGAGACTGTTTTACCTCGTCAGTAATATATGACGATCCTTATCCTAGGTGGCCGGATATCCAAGAGGGCAAAGAATCCAAGTCTGATGGAGTAACTACTTTAGGCTATGGGACATAAACTACGAAAATAAAAGTAAAAACTAAGTCAAGGTACTTACTGGGCTAAAAGGCAAGAAAGCAACCACAAATGGGGGCGAGGAGAAAATTAAAACGGTAGCAGCAGTTTGGTAGCAGAAATAGAAATGTATAAATGAATGGATGGTCTCCCCTATATATAGGAGATTCCAAGGACTGAGATCCATTTGCTCTAATGTCTAAGATCATGCGACCTTTAGAATCTCAAGCTCATAACCGCCTTTTTCGCCAAAAGCCTTCTTTAGTGAGCCACCTTTCCCGCAAAAAGTCATCATTAATGCACTGCCATTTTGCCCTGACTTTATTATAGTAATTAATGCCCTCATCCACGTGTTCAACCGGAAAGGTGCGTCATTATCATATGCCTACGTAGTTAAAAGGCTATCACTTCAACGGTTACTCAAAGATCCTGAATGTTTCGGCACTTCGAGTAGGGGACTACTGATGTGGAAAAAATATGCACCACCTTTATATTCCTAGTGGCGCATGTCACCTTAAAATTCTCATCGCCACGGCGCCATTAAATTCCTGGTCGCCAAAATCGTTATCGACAATGGACCTCCACCTCGCCTACACATATACGGTTCTCTCCAGATCGCCATAGGGCGATGTCATCTATATCGCCGGGTCTCTCCAGATCGCCAAAAGGATAGAGAACTAATTTTGATAATTAACAAAAGTTTAAAGGACATATTGTATTATTGCATAGTAAGGATAAAAAGTAAAGTGCATTTAATAAAAATTGGAGTGCAAAAATCATTCCCATAAATATTAGTGTTTTTCAAAAAAAAAATCCCTCATCAAAAATATCAATGGCTAGAGGTGCAATTGGGCAGGATCGGCCAGGTTCAGCTCGATTTGGTCATGGACTTGTGCGGACTCAGTCTAGGTTAAGCCCAGTCCGCGCAAGTGGCGGGCCGGGCTTGACTCAATCAAAAATTCAAAAGTCATGTCCAATCCGACCTGTGAAATTGCCCCACTTGATGGACAGATTGGGACTGACCCGAACCAGCCCTTGTATGTGTGTATTTATTATTAAAGTCTAAATTTTTGATATACGTAATGAGTGCTTGGTCTAGTGGTATAGTTATCTCTTCAGGTGCGAGAGGTCACAAGTTTAATTCACGCAAGAGGAAGATGTTTTTCATATGTATATATGTATGTATTTATTATTAAAATCTAACATTTTCAAATACATAATTAGTGTCTGGTCCAATGGTATGATTCTCGCTTCATGTGCTAAAAGTAGCGAGTTTGATTCTCGCAAGAGGAATAAATTATCTTTCATTTTTTATATGTATGTATGTATTTATTATTAAAATCTATCATTTTAAGATACATAATAAGTGTTTGATCTAGCGGTATGATTATCGCTTCGGGTGTGAGAGGTCGCGAGTCCGATTCTTGCAACACCCCCCAAATACTTCTTTTTTGAATCTAGTTGGGAGGGTTTGGTCCAGGCCTAGATTGGAAAAAATGAGGTCTACAAGCCAGACACATGCCTAGAAGGTCTGGGCCATCCCAACCTGTGCCCATTCCGGGGCAAACACCAACCGTGGTCATTGAGCCCGGCCCAATTTCCAGCTCTGTTAGTGTCTATCAAATTTAATTGGAAGAAATTTATCAATTATATAAATATTAGTCTTTTTGTGTTTTATGCAGTGGTTACATGTTTAAATAAAGTTTAAAATTTTAACAATGATAAATTTATCAATAATATACTAAAGGCCAAAGTTTTTTTGTGTTTTTTGCTGCGGCTGTTTATTTGAATAGTATTTTGTCAATTAACAGTGATAAATTTATTGATGATGTAAATATGTATTGTTTATATAATGTTTTACTAAAAAAATTGAAATGAGAAAAAAAAATATCAGAACAAATACATTTTATATCTAAAATTATTTAAATCTAATTTAAGAATTATGCAATTATAATTCAAATGATAAATTTATCACTATGATAAATTTTAAATATAAATTATGAATTATCAAATGATCATTCAAACAATAAATTAATCACAATGATATACATTTAAAACACAAGTGGGGAAAACACCAATATTTACTTGACTTATAAATTTTTGCCTAGAATAAATCTATTTAATGTTGTGATTAATTTATCATTTGAATTTTTCGTATTGGAATATTAATATAAACAATGGTAATATTATTGATGTGGGAAAAATATAGGCCACCTTCAAATCCTAACATTCTAAGTGGCTCACGTCGCCCAAGGGTTCACAGAGCCCATCTTCCTGGTCGCCTTAAATTATTAAATGAATGAGCTCCATTTCGCCTACACAAACTGCTCCTTTATATCGCCATAGGGCGAGGTAGTCTACCTACCTTGCCCGAGTCAGAAACATCTCCATGAAGACATATCCTCCAAAAGAAGTTTGTCCCCATGAGACTCCTTCTCCATTATCCTCCTCCTGATCAGAGTCCATCTCCATGATAATTCCACCTCTACAAGAAAACTATCACTGATAGACTCCACCTCCATCACAACGCCTATAAATACGGACCGCTCACCAAACGACATCCTCCTATGTTATCTCCGAATTTATTGGGATATCCTCCTATACTTGTCCTTCCAAGGAACTCGCCGTAATTCATCCACATGACTCATTACTCCGTCTATATAAAGGTTGCTCCCCCACAACAAAAAGGTACGCTCAACACAGGCACCACAGGCACCATTATAATTGTACTCGCCATATTACCTTTAATTATCTCCTGATCGCCTTGGTCTGATTCATACGCCGGAGGGAGTTTGAGCGGCCTCACTCCGGCCAGTTACTTTTGTTCACTAGTGTGCTGGTCATCGCCGTGCAGGTCGCCTCAATTTAAGCCGACGTCCAGTGCCGAGGCCGAGGAGCAATTCTGACTGTTGGTTGCTCTCCCAGATTTTTACCATAACAGTTTGGCACCATCTGTGAGAGCGATAGTTCTCATTATCCTATGCACCTGCGTAGCCATTTATTATCTAGACCAAGCATTAGCAGCCCTTTAGATAACAGAGCTCATCCAATGGCCAATACCAGCCAAGCTCCAGAACTAGAGGGTCTTCACCGTGAGATACACGATATGGCCAAACAGATGAGAATCATGAACGAGAATAATGCCCTTTTAATACAGCACCTCACCTCAAATAACCCACCACCTCCTCCTCTGGTGCCCCCTCGTTACTCTTATCTCTTGGGTAACAATGAATCCCAAAACCATTGTAGTACAGGGCGAGATAGGCGGTATCGTTCTCCTAGTCCCCGCCCTCGACGAGAAAGGAGCTCTTCTTAGTTAGAATAGCAATCATCCAGCAAAACTCCAGGTCTAGAAGGTGAGGAAGTCAAAAGAGGGAGGTCTCCTCGTTGGGTCAATCAATTACCGAGGCGCCGAGACAATTCCACGTCTTAGAAGATCAGGGATCTAGACGCCCGTCTTGATGCCATCAACACGAGGATCAGACAAACTGAGCCACCTTTCACCCAAAGAATAATAAGAGCTAGGGTGTCGTCCAGATTCAAACTAACTACTCAGCTCGGAATTTACGAAGGGAAAACAAACCCTATAGATCACCTTGACTCATACAAGAATTTAGTGTTTCTCTAAGGGTACTCAGACGAAATCATGTGCAAGACTTTTTTCGCTACACTTAAGGGGTCGACGAGGTCGTGGTTCCGGAAATTATCTCCTGGAACCATTGACTCCTTTGGTGACCTGAGTAGACTCTTCGTCGCCAACTTCATGAGTTCCAGGATCAACCAGAAAAATGCGTCCCATCTCTTCACCATTCACCAGAAAGAAACAAAAAACTTGAAGGAATATGTAAAACGGTTTAATCAGGCCATATTCGAAGTTAAAGATCCTACTGACAAGGTAGTCGTCATGGCAATGATGGAAGGACTTCACCCTAGTCCACTATTTGACTCCCTGTCCAAAAACATCCTAGAAATGGGACAAGGAACAAGAAGCTGATAAGTACATCGCCATAGAAGAATTGGCCGAGGCCAAGCGAAGGCGAAGAGGAAAAGATGATTATAA
Organism: Actinidia arguta var. hypoleuca; assembly: GCA_030159115.1. NCBI lineage: Eukaryota > Viridiplantae > Streptophyta > Magnoliopsida > Ericales > Actinidiaceae > Actinidia > Actinidia arguta. The sequence goes on from BRYE01000024.1 coordinate 5,916,611, forward strand.
AAGGAAAGAGCCTGATATAAGGCGATCTGATTACAGGGACAACGAATCGAGGAACAAGAAGCCCAATCGAGATTCAAGACGGACCAGCGAAAGGCGACCCCATACCCCACCTCACCGCATAGAATTGGTGTTACCCCCTCTCAACGCTCCAATTGCTAAAGTTGTTACAGAAATTAAGCACAAAGAATTCGTCAAATGGCCTTCAAAAATTAAAACTGATCCTCGAAAGAGAAATAAAAACAAGTACTGCGAGTTCCACCGATACCACCGCCATAACACAGAAGATTGTTTTCATTTGAAAGAACAGATAGCCGACCTTATCAAACAAGAATATATGAGGAAGTATGTCAATGGTCGCCCACTACCCAATTCACCAGAAAGGAGATATGGCGACAACCGACCAACTGCTAGAGATATACAAGTGATCCATGGAGGATTTGGATCCGGGAGAAGTTCGAATTCGTCCAGGAAAAGGTATGCCAGAAGTGTCAATAGGGCGGTCGAAGAAGTATATAACCTCTCCTCGCCAATGACTGATATTCACCCACCAATCACCTTCAATAATGATGATTTGGAAGGTCTACACTTACCTCATGATGATGCCTTGGTTGTTTCAGCCATCACCGCCAATTTCAACGTTCAAAGAATCTTGGTTGATAATAGTAGTTTGGCTGATATCCTATTCATATCAACATTCAAAAAGATGAAGATAGGGCTTGATAAACTGCACCTCTCCTTACACCTTTGGTGGGCTTTAGAGGAAATGTGACTCATCCGCTCGGATGGGTTAAGCTGCCAGTAACCTTGGGAATAGAACCTCTCCAAACTACTGTTTGACAGGACTTCATTGTGATAAATTGTCCTTCACCCTATAACGCGATTATAGGTCGCCTAACTTTAGGTGAGATTAAGGGATCACCTTAACCTACCACCTAAAAATGAAGTTTTCCACTATAATAGGGGTAGGTGAAGTAAGAGGCGACCAGAGAGTGGCCAGGCAATGTTTCATTTCAACTATGAAGATTGAAACCTCCCCAGCCCCGAATGCCCAATGGCGAGATGGAATGTCTAAAGGACGAGGTGGAACAGGTTGTCTTGATGGATCCTCGAGAAACCGAAAATATCAAACCCCTTGAGGAAACTATTCCAATATCCATATACCCAGAATATCCAGATCGCTACGTTATGATCGGAACTGAACTTGTGCTTTAGTAGAATTCTTAAAAAGAAATTTTGACGTCTTTGCTTGGTCGCAAGGTGATGTCCCGGGTATTGATCCCCAAGTCGCCATGCATAAATTATATACCAATCCCGGACATCCTCCAATTCGCTAGAAAAGAAGGAAATTCACCCCCGAGCGATTAAGAGTTATTAAAGAGAAAGTGACCAAACTTATCAAAGCCAATGTCATCAAAGAAGCCTATTACCCAGAATGCCTAGCCAATATTGTCGTCGCCTCTAAAAAGGGAGAAAAGTGGAGAGTATGCATTAATTTCATTGATCTCAACAAGGCGTGCCCAAAAGATAGTTTTCCTTTGCCAAAAATTGATTTAATAGTCGACGCCACGTCTAAGCATGAGCTTCTTAGCTTCATGGATGCTTTCTCGAGATATCACCAGATCAAGATGTTCTCCCCGACATAGAGAAGACTTCATTTATTACAAAACGAGAATTTTACTGCTACAACGTCATGCTGTTTGATTTGAAAAATACTGGGGCAATATACCAAAGATTCATAAACAAAATGTTCAAGGAGTTGGTTGGAAAGACCATGGAAGTATACATAGATGACATGCTTGTCAAGAATGTCGAAGCAGCCAATTACATCGCCCACCTAGAAGAAGCTTTCGACATTCTGAGGAAACACCGGATGATGTTAAATCCTTCCAAATGCATTTTTGGCGTATCATTTGAAAAGTAACCTAACGAGAAATTAAAGCAAACCTGGATCAAATTCAGGCTCTACTCAAAATGAGCTCGCCTAGAAATATCCATGAAGTTCAGTAGCTAATTGGGTGAATTACCACCCTCAACCGATTTATTTCTAAATCGGTTGACAGATACTTGCCATTCTTCAAAATTCTAAGAAAAAATCAAAATTTTCAATGGATAGAAGAATCAGAAGGAGCATTCCAATAGCTCAAAAAGTACCTAGGATCACCACCTTTGCTTATGGTTCCGACCACGGGCGAAGAATTGTTTGTGTATCTGTCCACCTCGCCAACCGCAGTAAGTGCTGTGCTCATCTGAGAAGAAAATCGTGTTCAAAAACCAGTATATTATGTTAGTAAGGTCTTGGTGGGTACTGAGAACAAATATGTAAAGATAGAAAAGCTCGCCTATGTCCTTTTGGTCGCAGCCAGAAAGCTTCGCCATTACTTTTAAGCCCATCCCATCACCGTGTTGACCGATCAACCTTTAAAGTAAATTCTCCAATAACCAGACACTTCAAGAAGGCTTCTAAAATGGTCCATCAAGCTCAGTGAATTTCATATTGATTACAAACCAAGAACGGCGCTAAAGGGCCAAGTCTTAACTGATTTTGGGGCTGAATCCATTCATGAAGCCGATCCAGAAGTTCTCTCGGAGAAAGAAATCCCAACATTGTAGAGCTCGAAAGAGGACCTCAGGAGCTCGAACGAGGATCTTGGAAGATGAATGTTATTTGTAGATGTATTTTCAAATTAACATGGATGTGGTGCAGGGCTTATCTTCCAAACCCCATCAGGGCAGCAGATGGAGTACGCTATACGGATTAGGTTTAAAGCCACCAACAACAAAGCCAAATATGAAGCACTCCTCACCGGGTTAAGAGTCGCCACAAGATTAGGAGTAGATTCCATTGACGCTTATAGTGATTCACAACTAGTGGCGAACCAAGTCCAAGGAGAATACCTCGCCAGGGACATGCGGATGGCGGCTTATTTAGACAAAGCCAAAAGTATGACTCAAAAAATTAAAAGTTTTACCATTCGCTAGATCCCAAGAGAGGAGAACAAAAAAGCTGACGCCCTCGCCAATCTCGCCTTCACTTTTGATTTCGTTTCAGACAGAAATATACCTCTAAAATTCTTGTCCAATCCAAGTATTGAGATCACCAAACCCGTCTATCCAACAGAAATAGACCCAACATGGGTGGATGAAATCGTTACCTATCTCCAGCATGGCACACTGCCAACGGATAAACTCCAAGTTCGTTGGATTCGATACAGATCTGTGAGGTTCTTCCTTTTTCATAGAATTTTGTATAAACGATCTTTTTCAGGTCCTCTCCTAAGATGTCTCTGACCTGACGAAGCCGATTATGTGATGAGGGAGATTCATGAGGGCATCTGCGAAAATCATTCGGGGGCGAGGTTGCTAGTACGAAAAGCAATTGGGCAAGGCTACTTCTGGCCTCAGATGGAACGTGATGCAACAATGTACACCAGAGAATGTGATAAGTGCTAGAGATTTACACCAGTAAGCCACCTCCCCCATACTGAGATGGTGCCAATGACCAACCCATGGCCATATGCCCAATGGGGGATTGACATACTAGGACCTTTGCCTCAAGCTCCGTTACAAAAAAAGTTTTTGATCGTTGCCATTGATAACTTCACCAAGTGGGTAGAAGCAGAGCCACTCGCCAAAATTACCGAGAAGAATACAAGGAATTTTGTGTGGAAAAGTATCATCTGTCGATTTGGAATTCCTAAGGTTCTTATCTCAAACAACACCAAGCAATTCGACAATGATGGATTCAGACAATTTTGTTCAAATCTTGCCATATCACATCATTTCTCCTCACCTGGTCACCCCCAAGCCAATGGCCAAGTCGAAGTTTCTAACAGAACCATCCTAAGGAATCTAAAGACAAGACTAGAGAAATCCAAAAGCGAATGGGTGGAAGACCTGGCAAGCATACTTTGGGCATATCATACAATGAGTAGGATTCCTATTGGCGAGACACATTATTCCATGGTCTATGGAACGGAATCGGTGATACTTGTCGAGATCGGAATGCCAAGTTTTAGGACCTCAAATTTCAACAAAGATAATAACGAAATCGAGCTGAGACTCAACCTCAACCTCCTTGATGAAAAACGGGAGTAAGCAAGCATATGTCAAGCAGCTTATAAACACCAAGTCCTAAGAAAGGTTACCATATCTAATAAAGAGCTAAACGCAGGAAAACTAGACCCAACATGAGAAGACCCCTATATGGTCGTCAAGGTGTCTAGACCAGGGACTTATTGACTTGAACACATAAATGGGAAAGCACTTCCCCATCCTTGGAATGCCGAGCATCTGAAAAAGTATTACCAGTAATACATCTGGCCGCCATGATAGTTAGATCGCTTGAGCAATGCAATTGTAATAATTGGCAATGCAATTGTAATAATTGCCAATCTAATCTAAGTAACAAAATTCCTCTGATTTATTTTAATATTTATTCTTCGATATATCGCCATTTGCAAGAGTGATGTCACCATCATAAAGATCGCCAATTTGTTTTGAAACGACGGAGGCATCTTGATCGCCATATTAAAGATTGAAAATCAAGATCGCCAGTTCGTCTTAAGACGACGAAGACATCTTGATCGCCAATTTGAAAATTGAAAATCAATATCGCCAGTTCATTTTAAGACGACGGAGGCATCTTGATCGCCACACCGAAGATTGTAAATCAAGATCGCCAATTCATCTTAAGATGACGGGGGCATCTTGATCACTATGTTGAAGAATGAAAATCAAGATCACCAATTCGTCTTAAGACAACGGAGGCATCTCGATCGCCATGTTGAAGATTATAAATCAAGATCGCGAGTTCATTTTAAGGCGGCGGAAGCATCTTGATCGCCATGCAAATCCAGATTGCCAGTTTGTCTTAAGACGACGGAGGCATCTTGATCACTATATTAAAGATTGAAAATGATCGCCAGTTCGTCTTAAGATGACAGACGCATCTTGATCGCCATATTAAAGATTGAAAATCAAGATTGCCTGTTCGTTTTGTGACGACGGAGGTATCTTGATCGCCATTTTGAAAATTGAAAATCAAGATCGCCAATTCGTCTTATGACGATGGAGGTATCTTGATCGCCATACCAAAGATTGTAAATAAAGATCGCCATTTCATCATAAGACGACGGAGGCTTCCTGCTCGCCATGTTGAAGAATGAAAATCAAGATCGCCAATTCATCTTAAGACAACGGAGTCATCTTGATCGCGATATTGAAAATTGAAAATCAAGATCGCCAGTTCCTATTAAGACGACGGAGGCATCTTGATCGCCATATTAAAAAGTGAAAATCAATATCGCCAGTTCGTTTTAAGATGACGGAGGCATCTTGATTGCCATACCGAAAATTATAAATTAGGATCGCCAATTCGTCGTAAGACGATAGAGGCATCTTGACCGCCATATTAAAGATTGAAAATCAAGACCGCTAGTTCATCTCCAGACAACGGAGGCATGTTGATCGCCATATTAAAGATTTAAAATCAATATCGCCAGTTCGTCGTAAGACAACGGAGGCATCTTGATCGCCATATTGAAAAGTGAACATCAATATCGCCAGTTCGTTTTAAGACGAAGGAGGCATCTTTATCGCCATACCGAAGATTGTAAATCAAGATCGCAATTCGTCTTAAGATGATAGAGGCATCTTGATCGCCATATTAAAATTGCAATCCAAGATCGCCAGTTTATCTTAAGAAGATGGAGGCATCTTGATCGCCATATTAAAGATTGAAAATCAAGATCGCCAGCTGGTCTCAAGAAGACAAAGGCATCTTGATCACCGTATTGAAAATTAAAAAATCAAGATCGCCAGTTCGTTTTAAGACGACGGAGGCATCTTGATCGCCATATCGAAGATTGTAAATCAAGATCGCCACTTCGTCTTAAGACGATGGAGGCCTTTTGATCGCCATATTAAAGATTGAAAATCAAGATCGCCAGTTCGTCTTATGATGACGGAGGTATCTTGATCGCCATTTTGAAAATTGAAAATCAAGATCGCCAGTTCGTCTTAAGACGATGAAGGCATCTTGATCGCCATACTGAAGATTGTAAATCAAGATCGCCACTATGTCTTAAGATGATGAAGGCATCTTGATCGCCATATTAAAGAATGAAAATCAATATCGCCAGTTCGTCATAAGACGACGGAGGCATCTTGATCGCCGTACCGAAGATTGTAAATCAAGATCGCCAATTCGTCTTAAGATGATTGAGGCGTCTTAATCGCCATATTAAAGATTCAAATTCAGGTTGCCAGTTTGTCTTATGACGACGGAGGTATATTGATCGCCATTTTGAAAATTAAAAATCAAGATCGCCAGTTCGTCTTAAGACGACGGAGGCATCTTGATTGCCATACTGAAGATTGTAAATCAAGATCGCCATTTCGTCTTAAGATAATGAAGGCATCTTGATCGCCATATTGAAAATTGAAAATCAAGATCGCCAGTTGGTCTTAAGACGACAGAGGCGTTTTGATCACCATACTAGAGATTGATAATCAAGATCGCCAGTTCGTCTTATGACGACGGAGGTATCTTGATCGCCATTATGAAAATTGAAAATCAAGATCGCCAGTTCGTCTTAAGACGACGGAGGCATCTTGATCGCCGTACCGAAGATTGTAAATCAAGATCGCCAATTCGTCTTAAGATGACAAAGGCATCTTGATCGCCATATTAAAATTACAAATCAAGATCGCAAGTTTATCTTAAGAAGATGGAGGCATCTTGATCGCCATATTAAAGATTGAAAATCAAGATCGCCAGTTGGTCTTCAGAAGACGGAGGCATCTTGATCGCCATATTGAAAATTGAAAAATCAAGATCACCAATTCGTTTTAAGACGACGGAGGCATCTTGATCGCCCTACTGAAGATTGTAAATCAAGATCGCCAATTCGTCTTAAGATGACAGAGGCATCTTGATCGCCATATTAAAATTGCAAATCAAGATCGCCAATTCATCTTAAGAAGATGGAGGCATCTTGATCGCCATATTAAAGATTGAAAATCAAGATCGCCAGTTGGTCTTAAGAAGACGGAGGCATCTTGATCACCATATTGAAAATTGAAAAATCAAGATCGCCAGTTCGTTTTAAGACGACGGAGGCATCTTGATCTCCCTACCGAAGATTGTAAATCAATATTGCCAATTCGTCTTAAGATGACCGAGGCATCTTCATCGCCATATTAAAATTGCAAATCAGGATGGCCAGTTTATCTTAAGAAGATGAAGGTATCTTGATCGCTATATTAAAGATTGAAAATCAAGATCGCCAGTTTGTCTTAAGACGACAGAGGCATTTTGATCGCCATACAAAAGATTGAAAATCAAGATGGCCAGTTCGTCTTATGATGACGGAGGTATCTTGATCGCCATTTTGAAAATTGAAAATCAAGATCGCCAGTTCTTCTTAAAACGACGGAGGCATCTTGATCGCCATACCGAAGATTGTAAATCAAGATCGCCACTTCGTCTTAAGACGATGGAGGCATTTTGATCGCCATATTAAATATTGAAAATCAAGATCACCAGTTCGTCTTATGACGACGGATGTATCTTGATCACCATTTTGAAAATTGAAGATCAAGATGCCTTCATTATCGTAAGACGACGGAGGCATCTTGATCGCCATACTGAAGATTGTAAATCAAGATCGCCACTTCGTCTTAAGATAATGAAGGCATCTTGATCTCCATATTGAAGATTGAAAATCAAGATCGCCAGTTGGTCTTAAGACGACAGAGGCGTTTTGATCGCCATACTAAAGATTGAAAATCAAGATCGCCAGTTCGTCTTATGACGACGGAGGTATCTTGATCACCATTATGAAAATTGAAAATCAAGATCGCCAGTTCGTGTTAAGACGACGGAGGCATCTTGATCGCCATACCGAAGATTGTAAATCAAGATCGCCACTTCGTCTTAAGACGATGGAGGCATTTTGATCGCCATATTAAAGATTGAAAATCAAGATCGCCAGTTCGTCTTATGACGACGGAGGTATCTTGATCGCCATTTTGAAAATTCAAAATCAAGATCGCCAGTTCGTCTTAAGACGACGGAGGCATCTTGATTGCCATACTGAAGATTGTAAATCAAGATCGCCACTTCGTCTTAAGATAATGAAGGCATCTTGATCGTCATATTGAAGATTGAAAATCAAGATCGCCAGTTGGTCTTAAGACGACAGAGGCGTTTTGATCGCCATACTAAAGATTGAAAATCAAGATCGCCAGTTCGTCTTATGACGACGGAGGTATCTTGATCACCATTATGAAAATTGAAAATCAAGATCGCCAGTTCGTTTTAAGACGACGGAGACATCTTGATCGCCATACCGAAGATTGTAAATCAAGATTGCCACTTCGTCTTAAGATGATGAAGGCATCTTGATCGCCATATTTAAGAATGAAAATCAATATCGCCAGTTCGTCTTAAGACGACGGAGGCATCTTGATCGCCGTACCGAAGATTATAAATCAAGATCGCCAATTCGTCTTAAGCTGATTGAGGCATCTTGATCGCCATATTAAAGATTCAAATTCAGGTTGCCAGTTCATCTTAAGACGATGGAGTCATCTTGATTGCCATGTTAAAGATTGAAAATCAATATCGCCTGTTTGTCTTCAGACGACGGAGGCATCTTGATCGCCATACCGAATATTGTAAATCAAGATCTCCAATTTGTCTTCAGAAGACGGAGGCATCTTGATTGTCATATTGAAAGATGAAAATCACGATTTCCAATTCATCTTAAGACGATGGATGCATCTTGATCGCCATATTAAAGATTGAAAATCAAGATTGCCAGTTTGTCATATGATGACGGAGGCATCTTGATCGCCATACCGAAGATTGTAAATCAAGGTCGCCACGTCGTCTTAAGATAATGAAGGCATCTTGATCGCCATATTGAAGATTGAAAATCAAGATCACCAGTTGGTCTTAAGACGACAGAGGCGTTTTCATCGCCATACTAAAGATTGATAATCAAGATCGCCAGTTCGTCTTATGACGACGGAGGTATCTTGATCACCATTATGAAAATTAAAAATCAAGATCGCCAGTTCGTCTTAAGACGACGGAGGCATCGATCGCCATACCGAAGATTGTAAATCAAGATCGCCACTTCGTCTTAAGACGATGGAGGCATTTTGATCGCAATATTAAAGATTGAAAATCAAGATCGCTAGTTCGTCTTATGACGACGGAGGTATCTTGATCGCCATTTTGAAAATTGAAAATCAAGATCGCCAGTTCGTCTTAAAACGACGGAGGCATCTTGATTGCCATACTGAAGATTGTAAATCAAGATCGCCACTTCGTCTTAAGATGATGAAGGCATCTTGATCGCCATATTGAAGACTGAAAATCAATATCGCCAGTTGGTCTTAAGACGACAGAGGCGTTTTGATCGCCATACTAAAGATTGAAAATCAAGATCGCCAGTTCGTCTTATGACGACGGAGGTATCTTGATCACCATTATGAAAATTGAAAATCAAGATCGCCAGTTCGTTTTAAGACGACGGAGACATCTTGATCGCCATACCGAAGATTGTAAATCAAGATTGCCACTTCGTCTTAAGATGATGAAGGCATCTTGATCGCCATATTTAAGAATGAAAATCAATATCGCCAGTTCGTCTTAAGACGACGGAGGCATCTTGATCGCCGTACCGAAGATTATAAATCAAGATCGCCAATTCGTCTTAAGCTGATTGAGGCATCTTGATCGCCATATTAAAGATTCAAATTCAGGTTGCCAGTTCATCTTAAGACGATGGAGTCATCTTGATTGCCATGTTAAAGATTGAAAATCAATATCGCCTGTTTGTCTTCAGACGACGGAGGCATCTTGATCGCCATACCGAATATTGTAAATCAAGATCTCCAATTTGTCTTCAGAAGACGGAGGCATCTTGATTGTCATATTGAAAGATGAAAATCACGATTTCCAATTCATCTTAAGACGATGGATGCATCTTGATCGCCATATTAAAGATTGAAAATCAAGATTGCCAGTTTGTCATATGATGACGGAGGCATCTTGATCGCCATACCGAAGATTGTAAATCAAGGTCGCCACGTCGTCTTAAGATAATGAAGGCATCTTGATCGCCATATTGAAGATTGAAAATCAAGATCACCAGTTGGTCTTAAGACGACAGAGGCGTTTTCATCGCCATACTAAAGATTGATAATCAAGATCGCCAGTTCGTCTTATGACGACGGAGGTATCTTGATCACCATTATGAAAATTAAAAATCAAGATCGCCAGTTCGTCTTAAGACGACGGAGGCATCGATCGCCATACCGAAGATTGTAAATCAAGATCGCCACTTCGTCTTAAGACGATGGAGGCATTTTGATCGCAATATTAAAGATTGAAAATCAAGATCGCTAGTTCGTCTTATGACGACGGAGGTATCTTGATCGCCATTTTGAAAATTGAAAATCAAGATCGCCAGTTCGTCTTAAAACGACGGAGGCATCTTGATTGCCATACTGAAGATTGTAAATCAAGATCGCCACTTCGTCTTAAGATGATGAAGGCATCTTGATCGCCATATTGAAGACTGAAAATCAATATCGCCAGTTCGTCTTAAGACGACGGAGGCATCTTGATCGACGTACCGAAGATTGTAAATCAAGATCGCCAATTCGTCTTAAGATGACAAAGGCATCTTGATCGCCATATTAAAATTGCAAATCAAGATCGCAAGTTGGTCTTCAGAAGACAGAGACATCTTTATCGCCATATTGAAAATTGAAAATCAAGATCGCCAGTTGGTCTTCAGAAGACGGAGGCATCTTGATCGCCATATTAAAGATTGAAAATCAAGATCGCCAGTTGGTCTTCAGAAGACAGACACATCTTGATCGCCAATTCGTCTTAAGATGCCAGAGGCATCTTGATCGCCAATTTAAAATTTCAAATCAAGATCGCCAGTTCATCTTAAGAAGATGGAGGCATCTTAATCGCCATATTAAAGATTGAAAATCAAGATCGCCAGTTTGTCGTAAGACGACAGAGGAATTTTGATCGCCATACTGAAGATTGAAAATCAAGATTGCCAGTTCGTCTTATGAAGACGGAGGTATCTTGATCGCCATTATGAAAATTGAAAATCAAGATCGCCAGTTCGTCTGAAGACGACGGAGGCATCTTGATCGCCATACCGAAGATTGTAAACCAAGATCGCAACTTCATCTTAAGACGATTGGGGCATTTTGATCGCCATATTAAAGATTGAAAATCAAGATCGCTAGTTCGTCTTATGACGACGGAGGTATCTTGATTGCCATTTTGAAAATTGAAAATCAAGATCGCCAGTTCGTCTTAAGACGACGGAGGCATCTTGATCGCTATACTGAAGATTGTAAATCAAGATCGCCACTTCGTCTTAAGATGATGAAGGCATCTTGATCGCCATATTGAAGAATGAAAATCAATATCGCCAGTTCTTCTTAAGACGACGGAGGCATCTTGATCGCCGTACCGAAGATTGTAAATCAAGATCGCCAATTCGTCTTAAGATGATTGAGGCATCTTGATCGCTATATTAAAGATTCAAATTCAGGTTGCCAGTTCATCTTAAGACGACGGAGTCATCTTGATTGCCATGTTAAAGATTGAAAATCAATATCGCCTGTTTGTCTTCAGACGACGGAGGCATCTTGATCGCCATACTGAATATTGTAAATCAAGATCGCCAATTTGTCTTCAGACGACGGAGGCATCTTGATTGTCATATTGAAAGATGAAAATCACGATTTCCAGTTCATCTTAAGACGATGGATGCATCTTGATCGCCATATTAAAGATTGAAAATCAAGATTGCCAGTTTGTCATATGACGACGGAGGCATCTTGATCGCCACATTGAAAATGAAAATCAAGATCGCCAGTACGTCTTAAGACGACGGAGTCATCTTGATCGCCATATTGAAAAGTGAAAATCAAGATCGCCAGTTCGTCTTAAGATGCCAGAGGCATCTCAATGGCCATGTTGAAGATTATAAATCAAGATCGCTAGTTCGTTTTAAGGCGGCGGAGGCATCTTGATCGCCATATTAAAATTTCAAATCAAGATTGCCAGTTCAGCTTAAGAAGATGGAGGAATTTTGATCGCCATATTAAAGATTGAAAATCAAGATCACCAGTTTGTCTTAAGAAGACGGAGGCATCTTGATTTCTTTACTGAAAATTAAAAATCTAGATTGCCAGTTCGTCCTAAGACGACGGAGGCATCTTGATCGCCATATTGCGCATACAAATATTCGATTCAAAATGGGTTACGTGCAAGGGCTTGGTCACGCACGTCATGTTTGGCTTTACGTTGTCTTTGTTTGAGCACACGAGGTTCGAATTGAATGTGGTCTACGCGAGCTAACATGGTCGCACATAAACGCAATTGGGTTCCAATAGATCTACACAAGCCAACTTTGTCACGCATAAAAAATTAGAGTTCATAACGATCAATCCAAGGCACATTGATCGTTCAGGCCAAGTTTTGTTCTAAATGATTCCCGCGAGCTAATGTGGGCACGCACACAAAAAAAGTTGGGATCAAAAGAATCCACACTATCCAGCATGCTTATTCATAGAAAGTTCGATTCAGAATGACCCACACAGGCCTCTCTTTTCAAACATGCAAATTGGTGGATCGCTTCAATCAAACTTGATCACGCATACCCAGATTGGAGACCATGTGAAAAAACTTGGTCACGTAGATCATGTTTGGATTTCAGTGGGCGCACACAAGCTAACTTTGTCACGCATACGATGTTCGGATTGAAAATGATCAACGCAAGCTAACTTTGTCACGCATACGACGTTCGGATTGAAAATGATCGTCCACGCACCCTGACGTGGTCGACAGACCATGTTGGGTTCGATTAAATCCACTCAAACCAAACATTGTCACACATACCTTGGCATTACAAGTTATGTTCGAAAATATCTACGCAAGTTAAAGTGGTCACACACAAACAAAGTTGGGTACAAATAGATCCACACAAGCCAACTTTCATACTCATTCAAAGTTCGGGTTCAGAGTAATCCTGCAAAGCCAACTCTGTTAAGCATTCTAAATTAGTGTTCAAAACAATACACCCTACCCAACTTGGCCATGCATAACATGTTTGGGCTCAAGATCATGCATGCAAGTCATATCTGCTATGCATTAGACCTTGAGGTTCAAAATGATGCATCCATGCCAACTAGGCCAAGCAACGACCGATGCAGGCCACCTGTACCACGTTTGTATTCAACATGACTCACGCTAGCTAGCTTCTCCACACACACCGAGTTTTGATCGAAATGTTGCACCCATTCCAACTTGGTCACGTACACCACGATTGGATTCAAAATGACTGACGCAAGCTAACTTTGTCGTGCAAGTTTGGATTTAACTTGACCACCGTGCAAGATATCTTTATCACACATATGAGGTTTCAGAATGAAAATGGTCCACGCAAGCTAACAAGATCAAACACCAACAAAGTTTGGGTCAAATAGATTCACACAAGCCATCTTTATAACACACATACAAACTTGTTCGCGCATACAAATATTCAATTCAAAATGGGTTAGGCGTAAGGGCTTGGTCACGCATGTCATGTTTGGATTTACGTTGTCTTTGTATGAGCACACGAGGTTCGAATTGAATATGGTCCACGCGATCTAACATGGTCGCACATAAACGCAGTTGGGTTCCAATAGATCTACACAAGCCAACTTTGTCACGCATAAAAAAATAGAGTTCATAACGATCAATCCAAGGCACATTGATCGTCCAGACCAGTTGGGTTCGATTAAATCCACTCAAACCAAACATTGTCACACATACCTTGGCATTAAAAGTTATGTTCGAAAATATCTACGCAAGTTAAAGTGGTCACACACAAACAAAGTTGGGTACAAATAGATCCACACAAGCCAACTTTCATACTCATTCAAAGTTCGGGTTTAGAGTAATCCTGCAAAGCCAACTCTGTTAAGCATTCTAAATTAGTATTCAAAACAATACACCCTACCCAACTTGGCCATGCATAACATGTTTGGGCTCAAGATCATGCATGCAAGTCATATCTGCTATGCATTAGACCTTGAGGTTCAAAATGATGCATCCATGCCAACTAGGCCAAGCAACGACCGATGCAAGCCACCTGTACCACGTTTGTATTCAACATGACTCACGCTAGCTAGCTTCTCCACACACACCGAGTTTTGATCGAAATGTTGCACCCAATCCAACTTGGTCACGTACACCACGATTGGATTCAAATTGACTGACGCAAACTAACTTTGTCGTGCAAGTTTGGATTTAACTTGACCACTGTGCAAGATAACGTTATTAATGCAAATCACAGCACAACTGCTAGGGACCTAGTTCAAGTCCCAAATGGTCCGGTGACGAGAGCACGAGCAAGGAAGTTTAAAGATGTACTCAACGGACTGATTCAAGAGGCATGGACTCAAGCCAACTCGTGGAGGCCCATTGAGCATGATCCACGTGAGCCACAAGGATTCATCAACATGATTCGAGTTCTAGAAGAATCAGATCAAGTAATAGCTTAAATTGGCATGTCAAGAATAATTCTAATTTTTGGGGCTGATTGAAAGCCATTTACTTTCCTTTTTCTTTTTTTGGTTTTGTCTTGAATGTTTAGACGTGAATGGCTATTAATGCAGCCATGTTAAGCTCCTCAATTTCCTTTTCTAGTTTAGGCAAGTATCAGCCCATTAAAAGGTTGATTATCTTTTCTTTTTAGGCAAGTAAGAGATATTTCTTACCAGATTTTAGCCTTTAATTAGGTTAACCATTTTAGAAAGTTTCCTTGTAATGGCCAGCATTTTAAATAGGCGTTTAAGCAATGAAAAGAAGGCAGATTATGAATTCAGTAAAATTGTTGGAATAATTCTATGCAGTTCTTTGAAGAACTATTCGAACTTATCTGGTTTTCTGTGGGGTTCACCAACGACTTATCAAACGGGTTTCCAACACCGTTTGTGGCGTCTTCCTTATATCGAGGTTCTTGTTTCGCATCAAACAACGGGTTGAAGGTTATATATACACCAAGGTTCTTGTTTGTTGTAAATAATGGGTCGAGGTCTCTCATTCAAATCTAATCATAGAACGATCTTGGGTTCTTTATTGTATCGGGTCTCATTCTTTTAGTGGGATTTGTATCATTTGGTTTCAAAGTAAAGGTCTCTAAAAATCAGGTTCAATATCCTCTTATCTTTGTTTCACTATTCTTTATTACTGTTTATGGTTAAAAAAATGCTTGGTTTTTTCATACTGGCTCCAAAATCAAATATTTTGAAATTCCTTAATAAGTTTCGTGTAGAGTTTGCTATTTTGTGCTTCTAAAACGCTAATCAGCCGAGTTCTTTGTATTCTTACCTTTAACCTCTGAAATTCCATTGATAAGTTCTTGGTGAATTGTTGCTGGAAATTTTGAGTATTGTTTGTTTAGTTTCAAAAGAACTTAAAGAGAATTATTGAGTGGAAAAAGGCAAGAGTGGTGAGAATATTAGAGGGTTAAAAGCCGTGAGGTCCTATTTTCTTGTATTTTCTAACATTGTTTTCTAGCAAATATGTCTCACAACAATGCTAAGAGCAATGTTGAAGGTGCTACGGATTTGGCTGATCCAAAGATGTTTATGGAGGCCATGATGAGTGAGATGAGGCTTGTGATGAAGTTGGAACTGGAACAAGTTCACGAACGGATAGATCAAATGGAGAGTACACATGAGAAGCAGCCATAACGCATCCCTAATATGCTTGGAAGGGCAAGAGTTCAACCGAGGGAAGTAAAGGTTGAAAATGAAGGGCCTTATGGGGCTGGTTTTGATGTAGAAGATGACCGGGACTCTGTTGTTAGCAATAGGAGGCATGGAGGGCGGTTTAGAGAAGCTAGGCAATGGGAAGATAACAACTTGGGAGGTATTAAGATGAAGATTCCCTCATTTCAAGGCAAATCTAATCTTGAAGCATACCTTGAGTGGGAGAAGAAGATGGAGTTCATATTTGATTGCCATAACTATTCTGAAGCAAAGAAGGTAAAATTAGCCATGATTGAATTTTCTGATTATGCTATTACTTGGTGGGATCAGCTTGTTATAAACAGGAGGCGGAATAGAGAATGACCAATAGAGAGATGGGAGGAGATGAAAACGGTGATGAGAAGGCGGTTCGTTCCAAGCTACCACTACCGAGAGTTGTACAAAAAATTGCAAGGTCTTAGACAAGGCAGCCGGAGCGTAGAGGATTACTACAAGGAGATGGAGATGGCTATGATCCGAGCTGATGAAGAGGAAAATCGGGGGCTACAATGGCTAGGTTTTTACTTGGCTTAAACCAGGAAATTCAATATAAGGTAGAGACGCAGCTTTATGTGGAGTTGGAAGACATGGTGCACATGGCCATCAAAGTGGAACAACAACTCAAGAGAGGGGTTGGGTCACGTGCAACCCATAACTCCGGTTCTACCTCTTGGAAACCGAATTATGCCAAGCAGATGGACAAGTCTCAAACTTCTAAATCCTAGCCTAAGGCCACGAATACCAGCCACGCTCCACAAGGTAAAACTGACACTTCTACCTCTAGGAACCGTGATATTAAATGTTTTAAATGTCAAGGCAGGGGACATATAGCAAGTCAATGCCCAAACAAGCAGGTCATGGTATTGCAAGACAATGGTGAAATTGTGACCGACAATGAAGATTCCGACACCGACGACATGCCACCATTGGAGGACATTCCCGAGGAGGAATACTTAGCCCCAGATTCATTGACCTTGGTGGCGAGGAAAGTCCTAAGCTTGCAAGCAAGAGAAGTGAATGAAGCGCAGTGGGAGAACATCTTTCACACTAGGTGCTACATCAAGGACAAGGTATGTAGTGTGATTATTGATGGTGGTAGTTGTACTAATGTTGCAAGCACAATCATGGTGGAAAAATTGGGACTACCCACGATGAAGCACCCTAGACCGTACAAACTGCAATGGCTGAATGATAGTGGTGAGATAAGGGTGAACAAGCAAGTGTTAGTGGCATTCTGAGTCTGCAAATATGAAGATGAAGTGTTGTGTGATGTAGTACCAATGCAAGCGGGACACTTATTGCTAGGGCGTCCATGGCAATTTGATAGGCGTGTGAAGCATGATGGCATTACAAACAAATACTCCTTTGTACTTAATCAACGGTCAATCACTCTTGTGCCATTGACACCGCAACAAGTATATGAGGATCAAGTGAGGTTGCAAAAAGAGAGTGATCAAAAAAAAGGGAAAAATCAAAAAAAAAAGAGTGAGCAAAAGCAAAAGAATGAAAATCAGAGAGAGGCCGAGAAAAATGAGTGAGGAAAAGAAAATCAAAATTCGGTCATTGAGAAAAAATCAGAGAGAAAACAAAAAAACTTCTATGCAAAAGTGAGTGATATTAAGCGAGCAATGTTTTCAAATCAGCCGATGATTGTACTTCTGTACAAAGAGGCATTTCTTAACACTAATGAACTTGACCTTGCTTTGCCTAGTGCTATTGGTTCTCTTTTGCAGGAGTATAAGGATGTTTATCCTGAGGAAACACCCCATGTGTTACCTCCAATCCGAGGGATTGAACATCAAATTGACTTTGTCCCAGGTGCAGCACTTCCAAATCGACCAGCCTATAGAAGCAATCCCGAGGAGACAAAGGAGCTTCAACGGCAGGTGAGTGAGTTGTTGGAGAGAGGGCACGTGAGGGAAAGCATGAGCCCATGCGCCGTTCCAGTTTTACTTGTACCTAAGAAGGATGGGACGTGGAGAATGTGAGTTGACTGTCGGGCCATCAACAACATCACGGTTAAGTATTGTCATCCTATTCCTCGTTTAGATGACATGTTAGATGAGCTACATGGTTCTTGTGTATTTTCTAAAATTGATTTAAAGAGTGGTTATCATCAGATTAGAATAAAAGAAGGAGATGAATAGAAAACTGCCTTTAAAATAAAATATGGTTTGTATGAATGGTTAGTTATTCCTTTTGGATTGACTAATGCTCCGAGCACCTTTATGAGACTTATGAATCATGTTTTGCGAGCATTTATAGGCAGATTTGCTGTTGACTATTTTGATGATATACTCATTTATAGCAAAAATGTGAATGATCATATAGTACATTTGAAATCTGTTCTAGATGTGCTTAGGAAGGAAAAATTGTTTGCTAATATGAAAAAGTGTACTTTTTGCACCGATAAGCTTATATTTCTGGGATTTGTTGTTAGTGCACAAGGTATACAGGTTGATGAAGAGAAGGTACGTGCAATCCCAAGAGTGGCCGAGTCCCACAAGTGTAAGTAATGTTCGTAGTTTCCATGGACTTGCTATCTTTTATCGGCGGTTCGTGAAGGACTTTAGTAGCATAGCCGCACCACTTACTGAAGTGATCAAGAAGAACGTTGGATTTAGATGGGGAGAAGAACAAGAAAAGGCATTTCAGTTACTCAAAGAAAAGCTGACCAATGCCCCTTTATTGTCTTTACCTAACTTTTCAAAAACGTTTGAAATTGAATGTGATGCTTCAGGTATTGGCATAGGCGCGGTTCTTATGCAAGAAGGTCGACCAATTTCTTACTTCAGCGAGAAACTAAGTGGGGTAGCCTTAAACTACCCAACTTATGATAAGGAGTTATATGCATTGGTTCGAGCTTTAGAGATGTGGCAGCACTACCTATGGCCTAAGGAATTTGTGATTCACACAGATCATGAGTCCTTGAAGCATTTGAAGGGCCAACATAAGCTCAACAAGAGACATGCGCGCTGGGTGGAGTTCATCGAGACGTTTCCATACGTCATCCGGTATAAGCAAGGTAAGAAGAACGTGGTCGCCGATGCACTTTCTCGCAGGTATGCATTACTTTCCACACTTGATGCAAAATTGCTTGGATTTGAGCACATTAAAAATTTATATGCTGATGACCTCGAATTTGGTGAAGAATACCGGGCTTGTGAGAAAAATGCTTGTGGTAAGTTCTTTAGGTATGATGGATTCCTGTTTAGAGAAAATAAGTTATGTTTGCCAAATTGTTCCTTGAGAGAATTGTTAGTGCAAGAATCTCATGGTGGGGGATTAATGGGACATTTTGGAGTTGCAAAGACCTTAGCTGTTTTGCAAGAACACTTCTATTGGCCTCACATGAAAAGGGATGTTGAAAGAATTTGTGATAGATGCATCATGTGCAGGCAAGCTAAATCCAAAGTGCAACCCAACAGTTTGTACACTCCTTTACCAATACCTAGTGAGCCTTGGATTGATATTTCAATGGACTTTGTGTTAGGATTGCCTAGGACCAAACGTGGGAGAGATTCAATATTTGTGGTTGTGGATAGATTTTCTAAGACGGCACACTTTATTCCATGTCACAAAACGGATGATGCCTCACATGTTGCTGATTTGTTCTTCAGAGAGATTGTGAGATTGCATGGCATGCCTCGAACAATTGTGTCGGATAGAGATGCGAAATTCTTGAGCTATTTTTGGAAGACTCTGTGGTGTAAACTAGGTACAAAGCTATTGTTTTCTACTACTTGTCATCCATAAACCGATGGTCAAACTGAAGTAGTAAATAAAACTTTGTCTACTTTATTGAGAGCAATCATTAAAAAGAACATCAAAACATGGGAATAATGTTTACCACATGTTGAGTTTGCTTATAACCGATCTGTTCACTCTGCTACTAAATTTTCACCATTTGAAATTGTGTATGGATTTAATCCTTTAACTCCATTGGATTTATCTCCCTTACCTATGACTGAGCATGTTAATTTAGATGGCAAAAGGAAAGCTGATTTTGTCAAACTGATACATGAGAAAGCAAGACTCAATGTTGAGCGAAGAACGGAACAATATGCACAACAAGTCAACAAGGGGCGTCGCAAGTTGATTTTTGAACCCGGAGATTGGGTCTGGATGCATATGAGAAAAAAGAGAGATTTTCGGCGCAAAGGCGTTCCAAGTTGCTTCCAAGAGGAGATGGTCCTTTCCAAGTCCTAGAGTGCATCAATGACAACACTTACAAGCTAGATTTACCTGGTGAGTACAATGTAAGCGTTACTTTTAATGTTACTGATTTGAGTCCTTTTAATGTAGGTGATGATTTGAGGGCAAATCCTTTTCAAGAGGAGGGGAATGATGCAAATCACAGCACAACTGCAAGGGACCAAGTTCAAGTCCCAAATGGTCCGGTGACGAGAGCACGAGCAAGGAAGTTTAAAGATGTACTCAACGGACTGATTCAAGAGGCATGGACTCAAGCCAACTCGTGGAGGCCCATTGAGCATGATCCACGTGAGCCACAAGGATTCATCAACATGATTCGAGTTCTAGAACAATCAGACCAAGTAAAAGCTTAAATTGGAATGTCAAGAATAATCCTAATTTTTGGGGCTGATTGAAAGCCATTTACTTTCCTTTTTCTTTTTTTGGTTTTGTCTTGAATGTTTGGATGTGAATGGCTATTAACGTAGCCATGTTAAGCTCCTCAATTTCCTTTTCTAGTTTAGGCAAGTATCAACCCATTAAAAGGCTGATTGTCTTTTACTTTTAGGCAAGTAAGAGATATTTCTTACCAGATTTAGCCTTTAATTAGGTTAACCATTTTAGAAAGTTTCCTTGTAATGGCCAGCCTTTTAAATAGGCGTTTAAGCAATGAAAAGAAGGCAGATTATGAATTTAGTAAAATTGTGAGAATAATTCTCTGCAGTTCTTTGAAGAACTATTCGAACTTATCGGGTTTTCTGTGGCGTTCACCAACGACTTATCAAACGGGTTTCCAACACCGTTTGTGGCATCTTCCTTATACCGAGGTTCTTGTTTCGCATCAAACAATGGGTTGAAGGTTATATATACACCAAGGTTCTTGTTTGTCGTAAACAACGGGTCGAGGTCTCTCATTCAAATCTGATCATAGAACGATCTTGGGTTCCTTATTGTATCGGGTCTCGTTCTTTTAGTGGGATTCGTATCAGTTATCACGCATACAAGGTTTCGGAATGAAAATGATCCACACAAGCTAACAAGATCAAACACCAACAAAGTTGGATTCAAATAGATTCACACAAGCCATCTTTATCACACACACAAACTTGTTCGCGCATACAAATATTCGATTCAAAATGGGTACGCGTAAGGGCTTGGTCACGCATGTCATGTTTGGATTTACGTTGTCTTTGTATGAGCACACGAGTTTCGAATTGAATATGGTCCATGCAAGCTAACATGGTCGGACATAAACGCAGTTAGGTTCCAATACATCTACACAAGCCAACTTTGTCACGCATAAAAAATTGGAGTTCATAACGATCAATCTGAGGCACATTGATCGTCAAGGCCAAGTTTTGTTCTGAATGATTCACGCGAGCTAATGTGGGCACACACACAAAAAAAGTTGGGTTCGAAAGAATCCACACTATCCAGCATGCTTACTCATAGAAAGTTGGATTCAGAACGACCCACACAGGCCTCTCTTTTCAAACATGCAAATTGGTGGATCCCTTCAATCAAACTTGATCACGCATACCCAGATTGGAGACCATGTGAAAAAACTTGGTCACGTAGATCATGTTTGGATTTCAATGGGCCCACACAAGCTAACTTTGTCACGCATACGATGTTCGGATTGAAAATGATCAACGCAAGCTAACTTGGTCACGCATACGACGTTCGGATTGAAAATGATTGTCCACGCACCCTGACGTGGTCGACAAACCATGTTGGGTTTGATTAAATCCACTCAAACCAAACATTGTCACACATACCTTGGCATTACAAGTTATGTTCGAAAATATCTACGCAAGTTAAAGTGGTCACACACAAACAAAGTTGGGTACAAATAGATCCACACAAGCCAACTTTCCTACTCATTCAAAGTTCGGGTTCAGAGTAATCCTACAAAGCCAACTCTGTTAAGCATTCTAAATTAGTGTTCAAAACAATACACCCTACCCAACTTGGCCACTGATAACATGTTTGGGCTCAAGATCATGCATGCAAGTCATATCTGCTATGCATTGGACCTTGAGGTTCAAAATGATGCATCCATGCCAACTAGGCCAAGCACGACCGATGCAAGCCACCTGTACCACGTTTGTATTCAACATGACTCACGCTAGCTAGCTTCTCCACACACACCGAGTTTTGATCGAAATGTTGCACCCAATCCAACTTGGTCACGTACACCACGATTGGATTCAAAATCACTGATGCAAGCTAACTTTGTCGTGCAAGTTTGGATTTAACTTGACCACCGTGCAAGATAACTTTATCACGCATACGAGGTTTCGAAATAAAAATGATCCACGCAAGCTAACAAGATCAAACACCAACAAAGTTGGGGTCAAATAGATTCACACAAGCCATCTTTATCACAAACACAAACTTGTTCGCGCATACAAATATTCGATTCAAAATGGGTTACGCATAGGGCTTGGTCACGCATGTCATGTTTGGATTTACGTAGTCTTTGTATGAGCACACGAGGTTCGAATTGAATATGGCCAACGCGAGCTAACATGGTCGCACATAAACGCAGTTGGGTTCCAATAGATCTACACAAGCCAACTTTGTCATGCATAAAAAATTAGAGTTCATAACGATCAATCCGAGGTACATTGATCGTCCAGGCCAAGTTTTGTTCTGAATGATTCGCGCGAGTTAATGTGGCCACGCACACAAACAAAGTTGGTTCGAAAGAATCCACACTATCTAGCATGCTTACTCATAGAAAGTTGGATTCAGAACGACCCACACAGGCCTCTCTTTTCAAACATGCAAATTGGTGGATCCCTTCAATCAAACTTGATCACACAAACCCAAATTGGAGACCATGTGAAAAAACTTGGTCAAGTATATTATGTTTGGATTTCAATGGGCCCACACAAGCTCACTTTGTCACGCATACGATGTTCGGATTGAAAATGATCAACGCAAGCTAACTTTGTCACGCATACGATGTTCGGATTGAAAATGATCGTCCACGCACCCTGACGTGGTTGACAGACCATGTTGGGTTCGATTAAATCCACTCAAACCAAATAGTGTCACACATAGCTTGGAATTACATGTTATGTTCGAATATATCTACGCAAGTTGAAGTGGTCACACAAACAAAGTTGGGTACAAATAGATCCACACAAGCCAACTTTCATACTCATTCAAAGTTCGGGTTCAGAGTAATCCTGCAAAGC
>BRYE01000024.1:5947359-5949859 GCA_030159115.1 Actinidia arguta var. hypoleuca
GAAAGGTCTACAAGTATATTTTCCAACGCTTCAAACGGTGTCTCAATCCGAATGTTTTAGAGAAAGTTATGTCCGTTTTACAAAATAGTATCTGGGCTGAAAATGGTCTGGCGTTCGAACGGGCGTTCGAACGCCAGGCAATCCGGCAAAATGTTAACTCTGGACGTTCGAACGTAGCGTTCGAACGCCAGGGCAAAAATGAAAATCACAACTCTGGACGTTCGAACGTGGCGTTCTAACGCCAGTCGCGCGCAGCAGCAGAAATGGATGGAAACTTGCAAGAGACAACTACACACTCAAGAGACAACAATAACTCAAAATCAAACCTCAAAACTAACCCTAGCATGGTATATCTAAGGTCAAAGTCTCAAGAACCCTAACATTTAATAATTTGGGACTCTTGTGTTAGCATTTAATTTCTTTGAATTGAGCTTCAATATACTTCAATTGGGACTTAAGGGAGTCCTCTAAACTCAAGATTGGGCTTACTAAAGCCATCTAAGGCGTAACCTAATTTCTTCAACTTATACATATACATAAAAATAGATTTTTCTCACCTTCTCAAGCTTGGTAGAGCTTTCAATGGCTTCCTTAGGCTTGGATTTTGGACTCTCTATCCAAGCTTCTCCTTCTCTTCCTTCCTTCTTCTTCCTTTCTTTCTTCTCTCTCTCTCTCTCTCTCTCTCTCCGAATTTTTGTGTGGGTGTGTGTTTGGCTTGGTGCTTTGAAAGAAACACATGGGATTCAATCCCATGTGCCCACCTCCATCCTTTTCTTGTTACTACCTTCCTCCTAATTGGTCATTTCATCTATGTTGGTCACTTTTGACCACTTTGATCATAAAATACTTATAATTTGGTCCTAATAGAATTTAATTTTGTACATTAAGACATGAATAAAGGAATTTATGGGTTCGGGGTATTACAGCATACGACGTTCGGATTGAAAATGATCGTCCACGCACCCTGACGTGGTCGACAGACCATGTTGGGTTCAATTAAATCCACTCAAACCAAACATTGTCACACATACCTTGGCATTACAAGTTATGTTCGAAAATATCTACGCAAGTTAAAGTGGTCACACACAAACAAAGTTGGGTACAAATAGATCCACACAAGCCAACTTTTATACTCATTCAAAGTTCGGGTTCAGAGTAATCCTGCAAAGCCAACTCTGTCAAGCATTCTAAATTAGTGTTCCAAACAATACACCCTACCCAACTTGGACATGCATAACATGTTTGGGCTCAAGATCATGCATGCAAGTCATATCTGCTATGCATTAGACCTTGAGGTTCAAAATGATGCATCCATGCCAACTAAGCCAAGCACGACCGATGCAAGCCACTTGTACCACGTTTGTATTCAACAGGACTCACTCTAGCTAGCTTCTCCACACACACCGAGATTTGATCGAAATGTTGCACCCAATTCAACTTGGTCACGTACACCACGATTGGATTCAAAATCACTGACGCAAGCTAACTTTGTCGTGCAAGTTTGGATTTAACTTGACCACCGTGCAAGATAACATTATCACGCATACGAGGTTTCGGAATAAAAATGATCCACGCAAGCTAACAAGATCAAACACCAACAAAGTTGGGTTCAAATAGATTCACACAAGCCATCTTTATCACACACACAAACTTGTTCGCGCATACAAATATTCGATTCAAAATGGGTTACGCGTAAGGGCTTGGTCACGCATGTCATTTTTGGATTTACATTGTCTTTGTATGAGCACACGAGGTTCGAATTGAATATGGTCCACGCGAGCTAACATGGTCGCACACAAATGCAGTTAGGTTCCAATAGATCTACACAAGCCAACTTTGTCACGCATAACCAATTGGAGTTCATAACAATCAATTTGAGGCACCTTGATTGTCCATGCCAAGTTTTGTTCTGAATGATTCGTGCGAGCTAATGTGGGCACACACACAAACAGAGCTGGGTTAGAACAGATCCACACTAGCCAACATGCTTACTCATAGAAAGATGGATTCAGAACGACCCACACAGGCCTCTCTTTTCAAACATACAAATTTTTGGATCCTTTCAATCAAACTTGATCACGCATACCCAGATTGACTACCCTGTGAAAAAACTTGGTCACGTAGATCATGTTTGGATTTCAATGGGCCCAGACAAGCTAACTTTGTCACGCATACGATGTTCGGATTGAAAATGATCAACGCAAGCTAACTTTGTCACGCATACGACGTTCGAACTGAAAATGATCATCCACGCTGATGAGAACATGAAGACTCATGGTCCGATTCAAGTTCCAATTGGTCCGGTGACGAGAGCTCGAGCTAAGAGATTCAAAGACGAGCTGAATAACTTGGTTTAGAGAGTTCTACAGCCAGAAGAAAGTATGTTCACTACTAAGGGTGAACAAAGGCTGGTTGTATTACTTAAATTCGATCCGGAAGAGAATCAATCCGCTATACATGCGCATGGGAGATTACAATCTGATGTGGGCGTGTTTTAGTA
>BRYE01000024.1:5954859-5974859 GCA_030159115.1 Actinidia arguta var. hypoleuca
TGATTTTCACTTTTCAATATGGCGATCAAGATGCCTCCGTTGTCTTAAATCAAATTGGCGATCTTGATTTTTATTCTTCAACATGGCGTTCAAGATGCCTCCGTCGTCTAAAGATAAATTGGCGATCTTGATTTACAATCTTCGGTATGGCGATCAAGATGCCTTTGTTGTCTTAAGAGAAATTAGCGATCTTGATTTACAATCTTCGGTATGGCGATTGTGATGCCTCCGTCGTCTTAAAACGAACTGGCGATATTGATTTTCACTTTTCAATATGGCGATCAAGATGCCTCCGTCTTCTTAAGAGGAACTGGCGATCCTGATTTTTAATTTTCAATATGGCGATCAAGATGCCGCTGTTGTCTTAAAAAGAATTGGTGTTCTTGAATTTCATTCTTTAATATGGCGATCAAGAGGCATCCGTCGTCTTAATATGAACTGGCAATCTGGATTTCCATGGCGATCAAAATGCCTTCTCCGCCTTTAAACGAACTGGCGATCTTGATTTATAATCTTCAACATGGCGATCAAGATGCCTCCGTTGTGTTAAGACGAAATGGCAATCTTGAATTACAATCTTCGGTATGGCGATTAAGATGCCTCCATCGTCTTAAAACGAACTAGTGATCTTGATTTTCAATTGTCAATATGGCGATCAAAATGCCTCCGTCGTCCTAAGACGAATTGGCGATCTTGATTTTCAATCTTAAATATGGCGATAAATATACCTCTGTCATCTTAAGACGAACTGGCGATCATAATTTTCAATCTTTAATATGGCGATCGAGATGCCTCCGTCGTCTTAAGACGAACTGGCAATCTGAAGTTGCATGGCGATCAAGATGCATTCGCCGCCTTAAAATGAACTGGCGATCTTGATTTATAACATTCAATATGGCGATCAAGATGCCTCCGTCGTCTTATGACGAACTAGCGATATTGATTTTCACTTTTCAATATGGCAATCAAGATGCCTCCGTCTTCTTAAGTGGAACTGGCGATCGTGATTTTCAATTTTCAATATGGCGATCAAGATGCCTCTTTTGTCTTAAGACGAGTTGGCGATATTGATTTTCATTCTTTAACATGGCGTTCAAGAGGCATCCGTCGTCTTAATATGAACGGGCAATCTGGATTTCCATGGCGATCAAAATGCCTTCGCCGCCTTTAAACGAACTGGCGATCTTGATTTATAATCTTCAACATGGCGATCAAGATGCCTCCGTTGTGTTAAGACGAAATGGCGATCTTGAATTACAATCTTCGGTATGGCGATTAAGATGCCTCCGTCGTCTTAAAATGAACTAATGATCTTGATTTTCAATTGTCAATATGACGATCCAATGCCTCCGTCGTCTTAAGACGAATTGGCGATCTTGATTTTAAATCTTTAATATGGCAATAAATATACCTCTGTCGTCTTAAGATGAACTGGTGATCTTGATTTTCAATCTTTAATATGGCAATCAAGATGGCTCTGTCATCTTAAGACGAATTGGCGATCTTGATTTCCAATCTTCGGTATGGGGATCAATATGCCTCCGTCATCTTGAAAGGAACTAGCGGTCTCGATTTATAATCTTCAACATGGCAATCGAGATGCCTCTGTCGTCTTAAGATGAATTGACGATCTTGATTTTCAATCTTTAATATGGCGATAAATATACCTCCGTCGTCTTAAGATGAACTGGCAATCTGAACTTGCATGGCTATCAAGATGCATTCGCCACCTTAAAACGAACTGGCGATCTTGATTTATAACATTCAACATCGCGATCAAGATGCCTCCATCGTCTTAAGACAAATTGGCGATCTTGATTTACAATCTTTGGTATGGCAAACAAGTAGCCTCCATCGTCTTAAAATGAACTGGCGATTTCATATTTCAATTTTCAATATGGCGATCAATATGCCTCCGTCGTCTTAAGATGAACTGGCGATCTTGATTTTCAATCTTTAATATAGCGATCAAGATGCCTCCGTCGTCTTAAGACGAATTGGCGATCTTGATTTTCAATCCCTAATATTGCGATCAAGATGCCTCCGTTGTCTTAAGACAAATTGGCGATCTTGATTTACAATCTTTGGTATGGCGAACAAGTAGCCTCCGTCGTCTTAAAATGAACTAGCGATTTCAATTTTCAATTTTCAATATAGTGATAAATATGCCTCCGTCGTCTTAAGATGAACTGGCGATCTTGATTTTCAATCTTTAATATAGCGATCAAGATGCATCCGTCGTCTTAAGACGAATTGGCGATCTTGATTTTCAATCTTTAATATTGTGATCGAGATGCCTCTTTCGTCTTAAGACGAACTGGCAATCTGGATTTGCATGGCGATCAAAATGCCACCGCCGCGTTAAAACGAACTGGCAATCTTTATTTATAATCTTCAAGATGGCGATCAAGATGCCTTCGTTGTCATAAGAGAAATTGGCGATCTTGATTTTTATTCTTTAACATGGCGATCTGGATTTGCATGGCGATCAAAATGCCTCCATCGTCTTAAGACGAATTGGTAATCTTGATTTATAATCTTCGGTATGGCGATCAAGATGCCTCCGTCGTCTTAAAACGAACCGGCGATCTTGATTTTTAATTTTCAATATGGCGATCAAGATACCTCCGTCGTTTTAAGACAAACTAGCGATCATGATTTTTTAATTTTCAATTTGGCGATCAAGATTCCTCCGTCATCATAACACAAACTGGCGATCTTGATTTTCAATCTTTAATATGGCGATCAAAATGCCTCCATCGTCTTAAGATGAACTGGTGATCTTGATTTTCAATCTTTAATATGGCAATCAAGATGCCTTTGTCGTCTTAAAATGAAGTAGCGGTCTCCATTTATAATCTTCAACATGGCAATCGAGATGGCTCCGGCGTCTTAAGACGAACTGGCGATATTAATTTTCACTTTTCAATATGGCGATCAAGATGCCTCCGTCATCTTAAGAGGAACTGGCGATCTTAATTTTCAATCTTCAATATGGCAATCAAGATGCCTTCGTCGTCTTAAGACAAACTGGCAATCTGGATTTGCATGGCGATCAAGATACCTCCGCCGCCTTAAGATGAAATGGCGATCTTGATTTATAATCTTCAACATGGAGAATGCGATGCCTCCGTTTTGTTAACACGAATTAGCGATCTTGATTTACAATCTTCGGTATGGCGATTAAGATACCTTCGTCGTCTTAAAATGAACTGGCAATATTGATTTTCACTTTTAAATATGGCGATAAAGATGCCTCTGTCGTCTTAAGACGAACTGGCAATCTAAACTTGCTTGGCGATCAAGATGCATTCGCCGCCTTAAAACGAACTGGTGATCCTGATTTATAACATTCAACATGGCGATCAAGATGCCTCCGTTGTCTTAAGACAAATTGGCGATCTTGATTTATAATCTTTGGTATGGCGATCAAGTAGCCTCCGTCGTCTTAAAATGAACTGGCGATTTCAATTTTTAATTTTCAATATGGCAGTCAATATGCCTCTGATGTCTTAAGATGAACTGGCGATCTTGATTTTCAATCTTTAATATGGCGATCAAGATGCCTCCGTCGTCTTAAGATGAATTGGCGATCTTAATTTTCAATCTTTAATATTGTGATCAAGATGCCTCTATAATATTGTGATCAAGATGCCTCTGTCGTCTTAAGACGAACTGGCAATCTAGATTTGCATAGCGATCAAAATGCCTTTGCCGCGTTAAAACGAACTGGCAATCTTTATTTATAATCTTCAACATGGCGATCAAGATGCCTTCGTTGTCTTAAGACGAATTGACGATCTGGATTTATAATCTTCGGTATGGCGATCAAGATGCCTCCGTCGTCTTAAAATGAACCGGCGATCTTGATTTTTAATCTTTAATATGGCAATCAAGATGCCTCCGTCGTCTTAAGACAAACTGGCAATCTGGATTTGCATGACGATCAAGATACCCCCGCCGCCTTAAGATGAACTGGCGATCTTAATTTTCAATCATTAATATGGCAATCAAGATGCCTCCGTCGTCTTAAGACGAACTGGCAATCTGGATTTGCATGGCGATCAAGACGCCTCCGTCGCCTTAAAACGAACTAGCGATCTTGATTTATAATCTTCAACATGGCGAACGCGATGCCTCCGTTGTCTTAAGACGAATTAGCGATCTTGATTTACAATCTTCGGTATGGTGAACAAGATACCTCCGTCGTCTTAAAACAAACTGGCAATATTGATTTTCACTTTTCAATATGATCGCCAGTTCGTCTTAAAACGAACTGGCGATCTTAATTTTATATCTTTAATATGGCAATCAAGATGCCTCCGTCGTCTTAAGACAAACTGGCAATCTGGATTTGCATGACGATCAAGATACCCCCGCCGCCTTAAGATGAACTGGCGATCTTAATTTTCAATCATTAATATGGCAATCAAGATGCCTCCGTCGTCTTAAGACGAACTGGCAATCTGGATTTGCATGGCGATCAAGACGCCTCCGTCGCCTTAAAACGAACTAGCGATCTTGATTTATAATCTTCAACATGGCGAACGCGATGCCTCCGTTGTCTTAAGACGAATTAGCGATCTTGATTTACAATCTTCGGTATGGTGAACAAGATACCTCCGTCGTCTTAAAACAAACTGGCAATATTGATTTTCACTTTTCAATATGGTGATCAAGATGCCTCCGTCTTCTTAAGAGGAACTGGCGATCTTGATTTTCAATTTTCAATATGGCCATCAAGATGCCTCCGTTGTCTTAAGACGAGTTGGCGATCTTCATTTTCATTCTTTAACATGGCGTTCAAGATGCCTCCGTCATCTTAAGACATATTGGCGATCTTGATTTACAATCTTTGGTATGGCAATAGAGATGCCTCCGTCGTCTTAAAACGAACTGGCGATATTGATTTTCACTTTTCAATATGGCGATCAAGATGCCTCCATCGTCTTATGACGAACTAGCGATATTGATTTTCACTTTTCAATATGGCAATCAAGATGCCTCCGTCTTCTTAAGAGGAACTGGAGATCTTGATTTTCAATTTTCAATATGGTGATCAAGATGCCTCCGTTGTCTTAAGACGAGTTGGCGATCTTCATTTTCATTCTTTAACATGGCGTTCCAGATGCCTCCGTCATCTTAAGATAAAGTGGCGATCTTGATTTACAATCTTCGGTATGGCGATCAAGATGCCTCTATCGTCTTAAGACGAACTGGCGATCTTGATTTTCAATTTTCAAAATGGCGATCAAGATACCTCCGTCGTCTTAAGATGAATTGGCGATCTTAATTTACAATCTTCGGTATGGCAATCAAGATGCCTCCGTCCTTTTAACACGAATTAGCGATACCTCCGTCGTTTAAAGAGGAATTGGCGATCTTGATTTATAATCTTCGGTATGGCGATCAAGATGCCTCCGTCATTTTAACATGAACTGCTGATCTTGATTTTCAATTTCCAATATGGCGATCAAGATGCCTCCGTCGTCTAAAGAGGAACTGGCGATCTTAATTTTCAATCTTTATTATGGTGATCAAGATGCCTCCGTCGTCTTAACAAGAATTGACGATCTTAATTTTCAATCTTCAAAATGGCGATCAAGATACCTCCGTCGTCTAAAGACGAATTGGCGATCTTGATTTACAATCTTCGGTATGGCGATCAAGATGCCTCTGGCGTTTTAACACGAACTGCCGATCTTGATTTTCAATTTTCAATATGGTGATCAAGAAGCCTCCATCGTCTTACGAGGAACTGGCGATCTTGATTTTCAATCTTTAACATGGAGATCAAGATGACTCCGTCGTCTTAAGACGAATTGGCAACCTGAATTTGTTTGGCGATCAAGTGCCTCCACTACCTGAAAAAGAATTGGCGATCTTGACTTGTAATCTTCAACATGGCGATCAAGATGCCTTCGTTGTCTTAAGACGAATTGGCGATCTTCATTTTCATTCTTCAACATGGCAATCAAGACGCCCTGTTGTCGTATGACGAATTGGAGATCTTGATTTACAAGTTTCAGTATGGTGATAAAGATGCCACTGTTGTCTTAAAACGAACCGGCGATTTTAATTTTCAATTTTCAATATGGCGATCAAGATGCCTCTGTCATCTTAATACGAATTGGCGATCTCGATTTTTAATTTTCAATATGGAACTCAAGATGCCTCCGTCTTCTTAAGACAAACTGCGATCTTGATTTGCAATTTTAATATGGCGATCAACATACCTCTGTCATCTTAAGACGAATTGGCGATCTTGATTTACAATCTTCAGTAGGGCGATAAAGATGCCTCCGTCGTCTTAAAACGAACTGACGATATTGATTTTCATTTTTCAATATGGAGATCTAAATGCCTCCGCCATCTTACGACGAACTAGCGATATTGATTTTTAATCTTTAATATGGCGATCAACATGTCTCCGTCGTCTAGAGATGAACTAGCGATCTTGATTTTCAATCTTTAATAAGGCGATCAAGATGCCTCGGTCGTCTTAAGACGAATTGGCGATCTTGATTTACAAGCTTCGGGATGGCGATCTAGATGCCGTCGTCGTTTTAAGATGAACTGGCGATATTGATTTTCACTTTTCAATATGGCGATCAAGATGCCTCCGTTGTCTTAAGAGGAACTGGAGATCTTGAGTTTCAATTTTCAATATGGCGATCAGGATGCCTCCGTCGTCTTAAGAGGAACTGGAGATCTTGATTTTCAATTTCAATATGGCGATCAAGATGCGTCTGTCGTCTTAAGACGAATTGGCGATCTTGATTTACAATCTTCAGGATGGCGATCTAGATGCTGTCGTCGTTTTAAGACGAACTGGCGATATTAATTTCCACTTTTCAATATGGCGATCAAGATGCCTCTGTCGTCTTAAGAGGAGCTGGAGATCTTGAGTTTCAATTTTCAATATGGCGATCAGGATGCCTCCGTCGTCTTAAGAGGAACTGGAGATCTTGATTTTCAATTTCAATATGGCGATCAAGATGCGTCTTTAGTCTTAAGACGAATTGGCAAACTTGATTTATAATCTTTGGTATGGCGATCAAGATGACTCCATCGTCTTAAGACGAACTGGAAACTTGAATTTGTATGGCGATCAAGATGCCTCCACCGCTCGAAAACGAATTGGCGATCTTGATTTTCATTCTTCCACATGGCGATCAAGATGCCTCCGTCGTCTTATGACGAATTGGCGATCTTGATTTGTAAGCTCCGGTATGGTGATCAAAATACCTCCGTCGTCTTAAAACGAACCGGCGATCTGGATTTTTAATTTTCAATATGGCGATCAAGATGCCTCCGTCCTCTTAAAACGAATTGGCGATCTTGATTTTTCAATTTTCAATTTAGCGATCAAGATTCCTCTGTCTTCATAAGACGAACTGATGATCTTGATTTTTAATCTTTAATATGGCGATCAAAATGCCTCCATCGTCTTAAGATGAACTGGCGATCTTGATTTTCAATCTTTAATATGGCAATCAAGATGCCTCTGTCGTCTTAAGACGAATTGGCGATTTTGATTTACAATCTTCGGTATGGCGATCAAGATGCCTCCGTCGCCTTAAAACGAACTAGCTGTCTTGATTTATAATCTTCAAAATGGCGATCGAGAAGCCTCCGGCGTCTTAATATGAACTGGCGATATTGATTTTTAATTTTCGATATGGCGATCAAGATGCCAACGTCGTCTTAAGAGGAACTGGCGATCTTGATTTGTAATTTTAATATGGCGATCAAGATGCGTCTGTCGTCTTAAGACGAAATGGCAATCTTTATTTACAATCTTCGGTATGGCGATCAAGATGACTCCGTCGTCTTAAGACGAACTGGAAACCTGAATTTGTATGGCGATGAAGACGCCTCCACCGCCTAAAAATGAACTTGCTATCTTGACTTATAATCTTCAACATGGCGATCAAGATGCCTTCATTGTCTTAAGACGAATTGGCAATCTTGATTTTCATTGTTCAACATGGCGATCAAGACTCCTCCGTCGTCTTATGCAGAATTGGCGATCTTGATTTGCAAGCTTCGGTATGGGGATCAAAATGCCTTTGTCGTCTTAAAACAAATCGGCAATCTTCATTTTAAATTTTCAATATGGCGATCAAGATGCCTCCGTCCCGTTAAAACGAACTGGCGATCTTGATTTTTCAATTTTTGATTTGGCGATCAAGATTCCTCCGTCGTCATAAGACGAACTGGTGATCTCGATTTTCACTCTTTAATATGACGATCAAAATGCCTACATCGTCTTAAGATGAACTAACGATCTTGATTTTCAATCTTCAATATGGGAATCAAGATGCCTCTGTCGTCTTAAGACGAATTGACGATCTTGATTTCCAATCTTCGGTATGGCGATCAAGATGCCTCCGTCGAGTTAAAACAAACTAGCGGTCTCGATTTACAACCTTCAACATGGCGATCAAGATGCCTCCGACTTCTTAAGACGAACTGGCGATATTGATTTTCACTTTTCAATATGGCGATCAAGATGCCTCCGTCGTCTTAAGACGATTTGGCAATGTTGATTTTGAATCTTTAATATGGCGATCAAGATGCCTCCGTCGTCTTAAGACGAACTGGCAATATTGATTTTCAATCTTTAATATGGCGACCAAGATGCCTCCATCGTCTTAAGATGAACTAGCGATCTTGATTTACAATCTTCGGTATGGCGATCAAGATTCCTCTTTCGTCTTAAAACGAACTGGCGATATTTATTTTCACTTTTCAATATGGTGATCAAGATGTTTCCGTCTTCTTAAGAGGAACTGGCGATGTTGAATTTCAATTTTCAATATGGCAATCAAGACTCCTCAGTCGTTTTAAGACAAACTGGCGATATTGATTTTCAATTTTCAATATGGCGATCAAAATACCTCCGTCGTCTTAAAACGAACCGGCAATCTTGATTTTCAATCTTTAATATGGCGATCAAGATGGCTCCGTCGTCTTAAGATGAACTGGCAACCTGAATTTGTATGGCGATCAAGATGCCTCTACCACCTGAAAAAAAACTGGCGATCTTGATTTATAATCTTTAACATGGCGATCAAGATGCCTCCGTTATCTTAAGACGAATTGGCGATCTTGATTTTCATTCTTCAACATGGCGATCAAGACGCCGCCGTCGTCTTAAAACGGACCGGCGATCTTAATTTTCAATTTTCAATATGGCGATCAAAATGCCTCCGTCGTCTTAAAACGAACCGGCGATCTTGATTTTCAATTTTTAATATGGTGATCAAGATGCCTTCGTCGTCTTAAGACGAACTGGCAATCTGAACCTGCATGGCAATCAAGATGCATTCGCCGCCTTAAAACGAATTGGCGATCTTGATTTATAACATTCAACATGTCGATCAAGATGCCTCCATTGTCTTAAGATAAATTGGCGATCTTGATTTACAATCTCTAGTGTGGCGATCTAGATGCCTCCGTCGTTTTAACACGAACTACCGATCTTGATTTTCAATTTTCAATATGGCGATGAAAATGCCTCCGTTGTCTAAAGAGGAACTGGCAATCTTTAATATGGTGATCAAGATTCCTCCGTCGTCTTATGACAAATTGGCGATCTTGATTTACAAGTTTCGGTATGGCGATCAAAATGCCTCCGTCGTCTTAAAACGAACCGGCGATCTTTATTTTCAATTTTCAATATGGCGATCAAAATACCTCCGTCGTCTTAAAACGAACCGGCGATCTTGATTTTTTCAATCTTTAATATGGCGATCAAGATGCCTCCGTTGTCTTAAGACGAACTGGCAATCTGAACTGAACTTGCATGGCGATCAAGATCCATTCGCCGCCTTAAAACGAACTAGTGATCTTGATTTATAACATTCAACATGGCGATCAAGATGCCTCCGTTGTCTTAAGACAAATTGGCGATCATGATTCATAATCTTTGGTATGGCGATCAAGATGCCTCCGTCATTTTAACAAGAACTGCCGATCTTGATTTTCAATTTTCAATATGGCGATCAAGATGCCCCTGTCATCTAAAAAGGAACTGGCGATCTTAATTTTCAATCTTTAAAATGGTTATCAAGATTCCTCCGTCGTCTTATGACGAATTGGCGACCTTGATTTACAATCTTCGCTATGATGATCAAGATGCCTCCGTCGTCTTAAAACAAACTGGCAATATTGATTTTCACTTTTCAATATAGCAATCAAGATGTCTACGTCTTCTTAAGAGGAACTGGCGATGTTGAATTTCAATTTTCAATATGGCAATCAAGACTCCTCAGTCGTCTTACAGCAAACTGGCGATATTGATTTTCAATTTTCAATATGGCGATCAAAATACCTCCATCGTCTTAAAATGAACCGGCGATCTTGATTTACAATCTTTGGTTTGGCGATCAAGATGCCTCTGTCGTTTTAACAAGAATTGATGATCTTGATTTTCAATTTTTAATTTTCAATATGGCGATCAAGATGCCTCTGTCGTCTAAAGAGGAACTGGCAATCTAAATTTTCAATCTTTAATATGGTTATCAAGATTCCTCTGGCGTCTTATCACGAATTGGCGACCTTGATTTATAATCTTCGCTATGGTGATCAAGATGCCTCCGTCGTCTAGAAATAAACTGGCGATATTGATTTTCAATTTTCAATATAGCGATCAAGATGCCTCCGTCTTCTTAAGAGGACCTGGCGATGTTGAATTTCAATTTTCAATATGGCAATCAAGACTCCTCAGTCGTCTTAAGACAAACTGGCGATATTGATTTTTAGTTTTCAATATGGCGATCAAAATACCTCCGTCGTCTTAAAACGAACCGGCGATCTTGATTTTCAATCTTTAATATGGCGAGCAAGATGCCTCCGTCGTTTTAACAAGAACTGCTGATCTTGATTTTCAATTTTCAATTTTCAATATGGCGATCAAGATGCCTCCGTCATCTTAAGGCGAACTGGCGATATTGATTTTAAATCTTTAATATGGCGATCAAGATGCCTCCGTCGTCTTAAAATGAACTAGCGATCTTGATTTACAATCTTCGTAATGGCGATCAAGATGTCTCCGTCGTCTAAAGACAAACTGGAAATATTGATTTTCACTTTTCAATATGGCGATCAAGATGCCTCCGTCATCTTAAGAGGAACTGGCGATCTTGACTTTCTATTTTCAATATGGTGATAAATTTGCCTCCGTCGTCTTGAGAGGAACTGGCGATGTTGATTTGCAGTTTTAATATGGCGATCAAGATGCGTCTGTCATATTTAGACGAATTGACAATCTTGATTTACAATCTTCGGTATGGCGATCAAGATGACTCCGTCGTCTTAAAACGAACTGGCAACCTGAATTGTATGGCGATCAAGATACCTCCACCGTCTGAAAACTAACTTGCTATCTGGATTTATAATCTTCAACAGGGCGATCAAAATGCCTCTGTTATCTTAAGACGAATTGGCGATCTTGATTTTCATTCTTTAACACGGTCATTAAGATGCCTCCGTCGTCTTATGACGAATTGGCGACTTTGATTTACAATCTTCGCTATGGTGATCAAGATTCCTCCGTCGTCTTAAAACGAACTAGTGATGTTATTTTCACTTTTCAATATGGCGATCAAGATGCCTCCGTCTTCTTAAGAGGAACTAACGATCTTGAATTTCAATTTTCAATATGGCGATCAAGACTCCTCTGTCGTTTTAAGACGAACTGGCGACATTGATTTTCACTTTTCAATATGGCAATCAAGATGCCTCCGTCGTCTTAAGAGGAACTGGCGATCTTGATTTTCAATTTTTTATATGGCGATCAAGATGCCTCCGTCGTCTAAAGAGGAACTGGCGATCTTGATTTGTAATTTTAATATGGCAATCAAGATGCGTCTGCCGTCTTAAGATGAATGGGCGATCTTGATTTCCAATCTTCGGTATGGCGATCAAGATGACTCCGTCGTCTTAAGACGAACTGGCAACTTGAATTTGTATGGTGATCAAGATGCCTCGACCGCCTCAAAAAGAACTGGCGATCTTGATTTATAATCTTCAACATGGCGATAAAGATGCCTTCATTGTCTTAAGACGAATTGGGGATCCTGATTTTCATTCTTTAACATGGCCATCAAGACGCCTCCGTCGTCTTATGAGGAACCAGCGATCTTGATTTGCAATCTTTGCAATGGTGATCAAGATGCCTCCATCATCTTAAAACGAACCGGCTATCTTGATTTTTACTTTTCAATATGGCGATCAAGATTCCTCCGTCGTCTTATGAGGAACTGGCGATCTTGATTTTCAATTTTCAATACGGCGATCAAGATGCCTCTGCCATCTTACGAGGAACTGGCGATCTTGATTTGCAATTTTTATATGGCGATCAAGATGCGTCTGTCATCTTAAGACGAATTGGCAATCTTGATTTACAATCTTCAGTATGGCGATCAAGATGACTCCGTCGTCTTAAGACGAACTGGCAACCTAAATTTGTATGGCGATCAAGATGCCTCCACCACCAGAAAATGAACTGGCGATCTTGATTTATAATCTTCAACATGGCGATCAAGATACCTCTGTTGTCTTAAGACGAATTGGCGATCTTGATTTTCATTCTTCAACACGGCGATCAAGACGCCTCCGTTGTCTTATGACGATTTGGCGATCTTGATTTACAAGATTCGGTATGGCGATCAAAATGCCTCTGTCGTCTTAAAACGAACCGGCGATCTTGATTTTCAATTTTCAATATGGCGATCAAAATGCCTCCGTCGTCTTAAAACGAACTGGCGACCCTGATTATCAACATTTAATATGGCGATCAAGATGCCTTCGTCATCTTAAGACGAACTGGCGATCTTGCTTTTCAATTTTCAATATGGCGATCAAGATGCCTCCGTCGTCTCAAAACGAATTGACGATCTTGATTATTCAATTTTCAATTTGGCGATCAAGATTCCTCCGTCGTCACAAGATGAACTTGTGATTTTGATTTTCAATCTTTAATATGGCGGTCAAAATGCCTCCATCGTCTTATGATGAACTGGCGATCTTGATTTTCATTCTTCACCATGGCGATCAAGACTCCTCCATCGTCGTATGATGAATTGGCGATCTTGATTTGCAAGCTTCGGTATGGAGATCAAAATGCCTCTGTCGTCTTAAAACGAACCGGCGATCTTGATTTTTAATTTTCAATATGGGGATCAAGATGCTTCCGTCGTCTTCAAACGAACTGGCGATATTGAATTTTCAATTTTTAATTTGGCGATCAAGATGCCTCCGTCGGCATAGGACGTACTAGCGATCTTGATTTGCAAACTTTAATAAGGCTATCAAATTGCCTCCGTCGTCTTAAGATGAATTGGCGATCTTGATTTTCAATCTTTAATATGGCAATCAGGATGCCTCTGTCGTCTTAAGACGAATTGGCGATCTCGATTTCATATCTTCGGTATGGCGATCAAGATGCCTCCGTCGTCTTAAAACGAACTAGTGGTCTCGATTTATAATCTTCAACATGGCGATTGAGATGCCTCCAATGTCTTACGACGATTTGGCAATATTGATTTTCACTTTTTAATATGGCGATCAAGATGCCTCCGTCGTCTTAAGAGGAACTGGCGATCTAGATTTGCAATTTTAATATGGCGGTCAAGATGCGTCTGTCGTCTTAACACGAATTGGCAATCTTGATTTACAATCTTCGGTATGGCGATCAAGATGACTCCGCCGTCTTAAGACGAACTGGCAAACTGAATTTGTATGGAAGTCAAGACGCCTCCACCGCCTAAAAACGAACTAGCTATCTTGATTTATAATCTTCAACATGCCGATCAAGATGCCTTCGTTGTCTTAAGACGAATTGGCGATCTTGATTGTCATTCTTCAACATGGCAATCAAGAATCCTCCGTCGTCTTATGACGAATTGGCAATTTTTATTTGCAAGCTTCGGTATGGAGATCAAAATGCCTCCGTCGTCTTACAACAAACCGATGATCTTGATTTTCAATTTTTAATATGGCGATCAAGATGCCTCCGTCCTCTTAAAACGAACTGGTGATCTTGATTTTTCAATTTTTAATTTGGCGATCAAGATTCCTCCGTCGTCATAAGACGAACTGGCGATCTTGATTTTCAATCTTTAATATGTCGATCAAAATGCCTACGTCGTCTTAACATGAACTGGCGATCTTGATTTTCAATCTTTAATATGGCAATCAGGATGCCTCTGTCGTCTTAAGACGAATTGGCGATCTTGATTTCCAATCTTCGGAATGGCAATCAAGATGCCTTCGTCGTCTTAAAATGAACTAGCGGTCTCGATTTATAATCTTCAACATGGCAATTGAGAAGCCTTCGGTGTCTTAAGACGATCTGGCGATATTGATTTTCACTTTTCAATATAGCGATCAAGATGCCTCCGTCATCTTAAGGCGAACTGGCGATATTGATTTTAAATCTTTAATATGGCGATCAAGATGCCTCCGTCGTCTTAAAATGAACTAGCTATCTTGATTTACAATCTTCGGTATGGCGATCAAGATGCCTCTGTAGTCTTAAGACGAATTGACGATCTTGATTTTCACTTTTCAATATGGCGATCAAGATGCCTCCGTCGTCTTAAGAGGAACTGGCGAACTTAACTTTCTATTTTCAATTTGGCTATCAAGATGCCTCCGTCGTCTTGAGAGGAACTGGCAATCTTGATTTGAAATTATAATATGGCGATCAAGATGCATTTGTCGTCATAATATAAATTGGCAATCTTGATTTACAATCTTCGGTATAGCGATCAAGATGACTCCGTCAACTTAAGACGAACTGGGAACCTGAATTTGTATGGCGATCAAGATGCCTCCACCGCCTTAAAACGAACTGGCGATCTTGATTTATAATCTTCAACATGGCGATCAAGATGACTTCGTTGTCTTAAGACGAATTGGTGATCTTGATTTTCATTCTTCAACATGGCGATCAAGACGCCACCGTCGTCATAAGACGAACTGGCGATCTTGATTTTCAATCTTTAATATGTCGATCAAAATGCCTGCACCGCCTGAAAACGAACTGGTTATCTTGATTTATAATCCTCAACATGGCGATCAAGATGCCTACGTCATCTTAAAACGAATTGGCGATCTTGATTTTCTCATTTTTAATTTGGCGATCATGATTCCTCCCTCGTCATAAGATGAAATGGCGATCTCGATTTTCAATTTTCAATATGGCGATCAAGATGCCTGCACCGCCTAAAAATGAACTGGTTATCTTGATTTATAATCTTCAACATGGCAATCAATATGCCTCCGTCGTCTTAAAACGAACTGGCGATCTTGATTTTTCAATTTTTAATTTGGCGATCAAGATTCCTCCGTCTTCATAAGACGAACTGGCGATCATGATTTTCAATCTTTAATATGGCGAACAAAATGCCTACGTCGTCTTAAGATGAACTGGTGATCTTGATTTTCAATCTTTAATATGGCAATCAAGATGCCTCTGTCATCTTAAAACGAACTAGCGATCTCGATTTATAATCTTCAACATGGCAATCGAGATGCCTCCGACGTCTTAAGACGAACTGGCGATATTAATTTTCACTTTTCAATATGACGATCAAGATGCCTCCGTCGTCTTAAGATGAACTAGCGATCTTGATTTATAATCTTCGGTACGGCGATCAAGATGCCTCCGTCATCTTAAAACGAACTGGCGATATTGATTTTCGTTTTTTAATATGGCGATCAAGATGCCTCCGTCTTCTTAAGAGGAACTGGCGATCTTGACTTTCAATTTTCAATATGGCGATCAAGATGCCTCCATCGTCTTAAAACGAACTGGCGGTATTGATTTTCACTTTTCAATATGGCGATCAAGATGCCTCCGTCGTCTTAACACGAATTGGCGATCTTGATTTCCAATCTTCGGTATGGCGATCAAAATGCCTCCATCGTCTTAAAAAGAATCGGCGATCTTGATTTTCAATTTTCAATACGGCGATTAAGATGGCTCCGTCGTCTTAAGACGAACTGGCAATATCAATTTTTAATTTTCAATATGGAAATCAAGATGCCTCCGTCTTCTTAAGACAAACTGGCGATCTTGATTTTCAATCTTTAAAATGGTGATCAAGATGCCTCCATCTTCTTAAGTTGAACTGGCGATCTTGATTTGTAATTTCAATATGGCGATCAAGATGCGTCTATCGTCTTAACATGAATTGCTGATCTTGATTTACAATCTTTGGTATGGCGATCAAGATGACTCCGTCGTCTTAAGATGAACTGGCGATCTTGATTTTCAATCTTTAATATGACGATCAAGACGCCTCCGTCGTCTTAAGACAAACTGGCAATCTTGATTTTCAATTTTAAATATGGCGTTCAAGATGCCTCCGTCGTCTTAAGATGACCTGTCAATCTTAATTTTCAATTTTCAATATGGCGATCAAGATGCCTCTGTCGTCTTAAGATGAACTGGAGATATTGATTTTCAATCTTTAATATGGCGATCAAGATGCCTCTGTCGTCTTAAGATGAACTAGCGATCTTGATTTTCAATCTTTAATATGGCAATCACGATGCCTTTGTCGTCTTAAGAGGAACTGGCGATCTTGATTTTACAATCTTCGGTATGGCGATCAAGATACCTCCGTCGTCTTAAGATGAACTGGAGATATTGATTTTCACTTTTCAATATGGCGATCAAGATGCCTCCGTCGTCTTAAGACGAACTGACGATCTTGATTTTCAATCTTTAATATGAAGATCAAGATGCCTCCATCTTCTTAAGTTGAACTAGCGATCTTGATTTGCAATTTTAATATGGCAATCAAGATGCGTCTGTCGTCTTAACACGAATTGCCGATCTTGATTTAAAATCTTCGGTATGGCGATCAAGATGACTCCGTCGTCTTAACACGAACTGGCAAACTGAATTTGTATGGCAGTCAAGATGCCTCCACTTCCTAAAAACGAACTATCTATCTTGATTTATAATCTTCAACATGGCGATCAAGATGCCTCTGTCATCTTATGACGAATTGGCAACCTGAATTTGTATGGCGATCAAGATGCCGCCACCACCTGAAAACGAATTAGCGATCTTGATTTCATTCTTCAACATGGCAATCAAGATGCGTTCGTCGTCTTATGACGAATTGGCGATCTTGATTTATTAGCTTCGGTATGGCGATTAAATTGCCACCGTCGTCTTAAAACGAACCGGCAATCTTGGTTTCCAATTTTCAATATGGCGATCAAGATGCCTCCGTCGTCTTAGAACGAACTGGCGATCTTGATTTTTCAATTTTTAATTTGGCGATCAAGATTCCTCTGTTGTCATAAGACGAACTGGTGATCTTGATTTTCAATCTTTAGTATGGCGATCAAAATGCCTCCGTCGTCTTAAGATGAATTGGCAATCTTGATTTTTAATCTTTAATATGGCAATCAAGATGCCTCTGTCGTCTTAAGATGAATTGTCGATCTTGATTTACAATCTTCGGTATGGCAATCAAGATGCCTCCGTCATCTTAAAACGAACTAGCGGTCTCGATTTATAATCTTCAACATGGCAATCGAGATGCCTCCGGCGTCTTAAGACGAACTGGCGATATTTATTTTCACTTTTAAATATGGCGATCAAGATGCCTCCGTCGTCTTAAGTCGAACTGGCGATCTTGATTTTTCAATTTTCAATATGGCGATCAAGATGCCTCCGTCGTCTTATGACGAACTGGCGATATTGATTTTCAGTCTTTAATATAGCGATTGAGATGCCTCTATCATCTTAAGATGAACTGGCGATTTTGATTTTCAATTTTCGAATTCGCGATCAAGATGCCTCCATCATCTTAAGAGGAACTGGCGATCTTGATTTTCAATCTTTAACATGGCGATCCAGATGATTCCGTCATCTTAAGACGAACTGGCAACTTGAATTTGTAAGGCGATCAAGATGCCTCCACCGCCTGAAAACGAACTGGCGATCTTGATTTAAAATCTTCAACTTGGCGATCAAGATGCCTTCGTTGTCTTAAGATGAATTGGCGATCTTGATTTTCATTCTTCAACAGGCCGATCATGACGCCTTTGTCATCTTAACACAAATTGGCGATCTTGATTTCAAATATTCGGTATGGTGATCAAAATGCCTTCGTCGTCTTAAAATGAATCGGCGATCTTGATTTTCAATTTTCAATATGGCGATCAAGATCCCTCCGTCGTCTTAAGACGAACTGGCGATATCGATTTTTAATTTTCAATATGGAAATCAAGATGCCTCTGTCTTCTTAAGACAAACTGGCGATATTAATTTTCAATCTTTACTATGGCGATCAACATGCCTCCGTCGTCTTAAGACGAATTGCGATCTTGATTTTCAATCTTTAATATAGCGATTAAGATGCCTCTTTCGTCTTAAGACGAACTTGTGATCTTGACTTTCAATCTTTAATATGGCAATCGAGATGCCTCTATCGTCTTAAGACGAATTGACAATCTGGATTTGCATGGCGATCAAGATGCCTCCGTT
This sequence comes from Actinidia arguta var. hypoleuca, assembly GCA_030159115.1. Lineage (NCBI taxonomy): Eukaryota > Viridiplantae > Streptophyta > Magnoliopsida > Ericales > Actinidiaceae > Actinidia > Actinidia arguta. The sequence continues at coordinate 5,973,383 of BRYE01000024.1, forward strand.
GTCTTAAGACGAATTGGCAATCTTGATTTCCAATTTTCAATATGGGGATCCAGATGCCTCCGTCGACTTAAGACGAACTAGCGATCTTGATTTTCAATCTTTAATATGACGATCAAAATGCCTCTGTCGTCTTAAGACGAACTGGAAATCTTGATTTTCAATTTTAAGTATGGCGTTCAAGATGCCTCTGTCGTCTTAAGACGAATTGGAAATCTTAATTTTCAATTTTCGATATGGCGATCAAGATGCCTCCGTCGTTTTAAGATGAACTGGCGATCTTGATTTTCAATCTTTAATATGGCGTTCAAGATGCCTCTGTCGTTTTAAGATGAACTAGCGATCTTGATTTTTAATCCTTAATATGGCAATCAAGATGCCTCTGTCGTCTTAAGAGGAACTGGCCATCTTGATTTTACAATCTTCGGTATGGCGATCAAGATACCTCCGCCGTTTTAAGATGAACTGGAGATATTGATTTTCACTTTTCAATATGGCGATCAAGATGCCTCCGTCGTCTTAAGACGAACTGACGATCTTGATTTTCAATCTTTAATATGGTGATCAAGATGCCTCCATCTTCTTACGTTGAACTGGCGATCTTGATTTCCAATTTTAATATGGCGATCAAGATGCATCTGTCCTCTTAACACGAATTGCCGATCTTGATTTAAAATCTTCGGTATGGCGATTAAGATGACTCTGTCGTCTTAACACGAACTGGCAATCTGAATTTGTATGGCAGTCAAGATGCCTCCACCTCCTAAAAACGAACTAGCTATCTTGATTTGTAATCTTCAACATGGCGATCAAGATGCCTCTGTCGTCTTATGACGAACTGGCAACCTGAATTTGTATGGCGATCAAGATGCCGCCACCACCTGAAAATGAATTAGCGATCTTGATTTCATTCTTCAACATGGCAATCAAGATGCCATCGTCGTCTTATGACGAATTGGCGATCTTGATATACAAGCTTCGGTACGGCGAATAAATTGCCTACTTCGTCTTAAAACGAACCGGCAATCTTTATTTCCAATTTTCAATATAGCGATCAAGATGCCTCCGTCGTCTTAGAACGAACTAGCGATCTTGATTTTTCAATTTTCAATTTGGCGATCAAGATTCCTCCGTCGTCATAAGACGAACTGGTGATCTTGATTTTTAATCTTTAGTATGGCGATCAAAATGCCTCTGTCGTCTCGAGATGAACTGGCGATCTTGATTTTAAATCTTTAATATGGCAATCAAGATGCCTCTGTCATCTTAAGATGAATTGCCGATCTTGATTTACAATCTTCAGTATGGCAATCAAGATGCCTCCGTCGTCTTAAAACGAACTAGCGGTCCCGATTTATAATCTTCAACACGGTAATGGAGATGCCTCCGGCGTCTTAAGACGAACTAGCGATATTGATTTTCACTTTTAAATATGGCAAACAAGATGCCTCCGTCGTCTTAAGTCGAACTGGCGATCTTG
>BRYE01000024.1:5977359-5982359 GCA_030159115.1 Actinidia arguta var. hypoleuca
TCGGGGTCCCCCGTGGTGGGACTTTAATCTAGCCTAAGGTCCTAAGGTAGATGGGGGACATAAAATAAGTTTCATCTACAAAGTGAGATATCTCTAGCCAAAAGAGCCACCCGACCTATATGGTCATCCAGTTCAGCCGAGTTGTCATAGTTTCAGTATATGATATGTACGAGTCCAAAAGCAAGTATGCCAAGATTCTGTGAGCTTAAAGTTTATGAAAGTTTATGTTTTCAAAAAAGATATGTATGCTCACATGTTTAAGTTAAATGATATAAGTATGTTATGAAATAATCTATGGTATTTTATGTTCATGCATCTCATGCATCTGTTGTTAATCACTAAGCTTTTAACTTAAGTTTTCAAAAATCTTTTCAGGAGACCAGTCCGAGGAGCAGTAAGAAGAAGATAGCAAGTAGACTTTATAGTTTTGTGGCCAATGGCCTTATGTTGTTTTGTAAGGACTAGACCCTATATTATGTAGTGATATACGGCCATGTCATGCATAACTTAATTTGGCCATGTGATGTATGTAGAAAGTTTAAAACTTAGGCACAGCTCTGTATACAGTGTGCACACTCTATTTTATTATTTTCAGTATTATGACGCTTTCGAAAAAGAAAAATTATACCAATTTGAATGAGTATGCATAGGTTAAAGATAAGTAGGCCTTGACGGCAAGCCGCCAGCCGGTGACGTACCATCGATCCGCATAGACCGGGTTCCTGGTGTTACAAAGTTAGCTTGTGTGGGCCCATTGAAATCCAAAAAAGACCTACGTGAATCCAACTTTCTATGAGTAAGCATGCTGGATAGTGTGGATTCTTTCGAACCCAACTTTGTTTGTGTGCGTGCCCACATTAGCTCACGCGAATCGTTCAGAACAAAACTTGGCCTGGACGATCAATGTGCCTCGGATTGATCGTTATGAACTCCAATTTTTTATACGTGACAAAGTTGGCCTGTGTAGATCAATTGGAACCCAACTGCGTTTATGTGCGACAATGTTAGCTCGCGTGGACCATATTCAATTCGAACCACATGTGATCATACAAAGACAACGTAAATACAAACATGACATGCGCGACCAAGCCCTTATGCGTAACCCATTTTGAATCGAATATTTGTATGCGCGAACAAGTTTGTGTGTGTGATAAAGATGGCTTGTGTGAATCTATTTGAACCCAACTTCGTCGGTGTTTGATCTTGTTAGCTTCCGTGGATCATTTTCATTCTGAAACCTCGTATGCGTGATAAAGTTATCTTGCACGGTGGTCAAGTTAAATCCAAACTTGCACGACAAAGTTAGCTTGCGTCAGTCATTTTGAATCCAATCGTGGTGTACGTGACCAAGTTGGATTGGGTGCAACATTTTAATCAAAACTCGGTGTGTGTGGAGAAGCTAGCTAGTGTGAGTCGTGTGGAATACAAACTTGGTACAGGTGGCTTGCATCGGTCGTTGCTTGGCCTAGTTGGCATGGATGCATCATTTCGAACCTCAAGGTCTATTGCATAGCAGACATGACTTGCATGCATGATCTTGAGCCCAAACATGTTATGCATGGCCAAGTTGGGTAGGGTGCATTGTTTTAAATGCTAATTTAGAATGCTTGACAGAGTTGGCTTTGCAGGATTACTCTGAACCCGAACTTTGAATGAGTACGAAAGTTGGCTTGTGTGGATCTATTTGTACCTAACTTTGTTTGTGTGCGACCACTTCAACTTGCGTAGATATTTTCGAACATAACTTGTAATGCCAAGGTATGTGTGACAATGTTTGGTTCGAGTGGATTTAATCGAACCCAACATGGTATGTCGACAAAGTCAGGGTGCGTGGACGATCATTTTCAATCCGAACGTCGTATGCGTGACAAAGTTAGCTTGTGTTGATCATTTTCAATCCGAATATCGTATGCATGACAAAGTTAGCTTGTGTGGGCCCATTGAAATCCAAACATGATCTACGTGACCAAGTTTTTTCAAATGGTCTCCAATCTGGCTATGCATGATCAAGTTCGATAGAAGGGATCCACCAATTTGCATGTTTGAAAAGAGAGGCCTGTGTGGGTCATTCTGAATCCAACTTTCTATGAGTAAGCATGTTGGATAGTGTGGATTCTTTCGAACCCAACTTTGTTTGTGTTTGTGCCCACATTAGCTCGCGCGAATCATTCAGAACAAAACTTGGCCTGGACGATCAATGTGCCTAGGATTGATCGTTATGATCTCCAATTTTTTATGCGTGACAAAGTTGCCTCGTGTAGATCTATTGGAACCCAACTGCGTTTGTGTGCGACCATGTTAGCTCGCGTGGACCATATTCAATTCGAACCTCGTGTGCTCGTACAAAGACAACGTAAATCCAAACATGACATGCGAGACCAAGCCCTTACGCGTAACCCATTTTGAATCGAATATTTGTATGCGCGAACAAGTTTTTGTGTGTGATAAAGATGGCTTCTGTGAATCTATTTGAACCCAACTTTGTCGGTGTTTGATCTTGTTAGCTTGCGTGGATCATTTTCATTCTGAAACCTCGTATGCGTGATAAAGTTATCTTGCAAGGTGGTCAAGTTAAATCCAAAGTTGCACGACAAAGGTAGCTTGCGTCAGTCATTTTGAATCCAATCGTGGTGTACGTGACCAAGTTGGATTGGGTGCAACATTTCGATCAAAACTCGGTGTGTGTGGAGAAGCTAGCTCGCGTGAGTCATGTTGAATATAGACGTGGTACAAGTGGCTTGCATCGGTCGTTGCTTGGCCTAGTTAGCATGGATGCATCATTTTGAACCTCAAGGTCTAGTGCATAGCAGATATTACTTGCATGAATGATCTTGCGCCCGAACATGTTATGCATGGCCAAGTTGGGTACGGTGCATTGTTTTGAACACTAATTTAGAATGCTTGACAGAGTTGGCTTTGCAGGATTACTCTAAACCCGATCTTTGAATGAGTAGGAAAGTTGGCTTGTGTGGATCTATTTGTACCTAACTTTGTTTGGGTGTGACCACTTCAACTTGCGTAGATATTTTCGAACATAACTTGTAATGCCAAGGTATGTGTGACAATGTTTGGTTTGAGTGGATTTAATCGAACCCAACGTGGTCTGTCGACCACGTCAGGGTGCGTGGACGATCATTTTCAATCCGAACGTCGTATGCTTGACAAAGTTAGCTTGCGTTGATCATTTTCAATCCGAACATCGTATGCGTGACGAAGTTAGCTTGTGTTGGCCCATTGAAATCCAAACATGATCTTCGTGACCAAGTTTTTTCACATGGTCTACAATCTGGGTATACGTGATCAAGTTTGATTGAAGGGATCCACCAATTTGCATGTTTGAAAAGAGAGGCCTGTGTGGGTCATTCTGAATCCAACTTTCTATGAGTACGCATGGTGGATAGTGTGGATTCTTTCAAACCCAACTTTGTTTGTGTTCGTGCCCACATTAGCTCGCGCGAATCATTCAGAACAAAACTTGCCCTGGACGATCAATGTGCCTCGGATTGATCGTTATGTACTCCAATTTTTTATGCGTGACAAAGTTGGCTTGTGTAGATCTATTGGAACCCAACTGCGTTTATGTGCGACCATGTTAGCTCGCGTGGACCATATTCAATTCGAACCTCGTGTGAATCTATTTGAACCCAACTTTGTTGGTGTTCGATCTTGTTAGCTTGCGTGGATCATTTTCATTCTGAAACCTCGTATGCGTGATAAAGTTATCTTGCACGGTGGTCAAGTTAAATCCAAACTAACACGACAAAGTTAACTTGCGTCAGTCATTTTGAATCCAATCGTGGTGTACGTGACCATGTTGGATTGGGTGCAACATTTCGATCAAAACTCGGTGTGTGTGGAGAAGCAAGCTAGCGTGAGTCATGTTGAATACAAACGTGGTACAGGTGGCTTGCATCGGTCGTTGCTTGGCCTAGTTGTTATGGATGCATCATTTTTAACCTCAAGGTCTAATGCATAGCAGTTATGACTTGCATGCATGATCTTGAGCCCAAACATGTTATGCATGGCCAAGTTGGGTAGGGTGCATTGTTTTGAACACTAATTTAGAATGCTTGACAGAGTTGGCTTTGCAGGATTACTCTGAACCCGAACTTTGAAGGAGTATGAAAGTTGGCTTGTGTAGATCTATTGGAACCCAACTGCGTTTATGTGTGACCATGTTAGCTCGCGTGAACCATATTCAATTCGAACCTCGTGTGCTCTTACAAAGACAACGTAAATCCAAACATGACGTGCGTGACCAAGCCCTTACGCGTAACCCATTTTGAATCGAATATCTGTATGCGCGAACAAGTTTGTGTGTGAGTTAAAGATGGCTTGTGTGAATCTATTTGAACCCAGATTTGTTGGTGTTTGATCTCGTTAGCTTGTGTGGATCGTTTTTATTCCGAAACCTCGTATGCGTGATAAAGTTATCTTGCACGGTGGTCAAGTTAAATCCAAACTTGCACGACAAAGGTAGCTTGCGTCAGTCATTTTGAATCTAATCGTGGTGTACGTGACCAAGTTGGATTGGGTGCAACATTTCGATCAAAACGCGGTGTGTGTGGAGAAGCTAGCTCGCGTGAGTCCTATTGAATACAAACGTGGTACAGGTGGCTTGCATCGGTCGTTGCTTGGCCTAGTTGGCAAGGACGCATCATTTTGAACCTCAAGGTCTAGTGCACAGCAGTTATGACTTGCATGCATGATCTTGCGCCCGAACATGTTATGCATGGCCAAGTTGGGTAGGGTGCATTGTTTTGAACACTAATTTAGAATGCTTGACAGAGTTGGCTTTGCAGGATTACTCTGAACCCGAACTTTGAAGGAGTATGAAAGTTGGCTTGTGTAGATCTATTGGAACCCAACTGCGTTTATGTGCGACCATGTTAGCTCGCGTGGACCATATTCAATCTGAACCTCGTGTGCTCATACAAAGACAACGTAAATCCAAACATGACGTGCGTGACCAAGCCCTTACGCGTAACCCATTTTGAATC
>BRYE01000024.1:5999859-6039859 GCA_030159115.1 Actinidia arguta var. hypoleuca
TAGAGTGTGCACACTGTATACAGAGCTGTGCCTAAGTTTTAAACTTTCTACATACATCACATGGCCAAATTAAGTATGCATGACATGACCGTACATCACTACATAATATAGGGTCTAGCCCTTACAAAACAACATAAGGCCATTGGCCACAAAACTAAAGTCTACTTGCTATCTTCTTCTTACTGCTCCTTGGACTGGTCTCCTGAAAAGGTTTTCGAAAATGTAAGCTAAAAGCTTAGTGAATAACAACAGATGCATGAACATAAAATGCCATGGATTATTTCATAACATACTTATATCAACTTAAACATGTGAGCATACATATCTTTTCTGAAAACATAAACTTTCATAAACTTGAAGCTCATAGAATCTTGGCATACTTGCTTTTGTACTCGTACATATCATATACTGAAACTATGACAACTCGGCTGAACTGGATGACCATATAGGTCGGGTGGCTCTTTTGGCTAGAGATATCTCACTTTGTAGATGGAACTTATTTTATGTCCCCCATCTACATTAGGAGACCTTAGGCTAGATTAAAGTCCCACCACGGGGGACCCCGAGTGTCATTATACTTTCTTATCTTGAACATACTTAGTTTTTCTTGTAAATCATGCATCCATGGATTTCAATACATAGCATAGTAACATTGCATACTTTGAAAGGCATGGCATTCATATTTAGAACATAATCATTGATGCATTGAAAGCATGGAAAAATGGTTACATATAACATAATACGTATTGAAAACACTTTTGAAGATACATAGGTTTTGTCCATGGCATCTTGTTACTCACCTTGGTTTCCTTGGCTAAATGCTACACTTGGCGTTCCTACACATATAGGATATACGATACAAAATGTCAATACTATGTTCGAGAAGGTTTAAAACTAATATAACAACTCTCAACTTAACTAAAGGTATCCCCGCTCAAGGATATCCTACGCCCTAGGACGACACTCCTAGGAATAGGTTCAAGGATCCTAGATTGACTATTAATGGTCAAAGACAACACTTGACATGTGTGACATGACATGCAAAGACAACGTAAATCCAAACATGACATGCGTGACCAAGCCCTTACGCGTAACCCATTTTGAATCGAATATTTGTATGCGCGAACAAGTTTGTGTGTGTGACAAAGATGGCTTGTGTGAATCTATTTGAACCCAACTTTGTCGGTGTTTGATCTTGTTAGCTTGCGTGGATCGTTTTCATTCTAAAACTTCGTATGCGTGATAAAGTTATCTTGCACGGTGGTCAAGTTAACTTCAAACTTGCATGACAAAGTTAGCTTGCGTCACTCAATGTTTGGTTTGAGTGGATTTAATCGAACCCAACATGGTCTGTCGACCACGTCAGGGTGCGTGGACGATCATTTTCAATCCGAACGTCGTATGCGTGACAAAGTTAGCTTGCGTTGATCATTTTCAAATCGAACATTGTATGCGTGACAAAGTTAGCTTGTGTGGGCCCATTGAAATCCAAACATGATCTACGTGACCATGTTTTTTCACATGGTCTCCAATCTGGGTATGAGTGATCAAGTTTGATTGAAGGGATCCGCTAATTTGCATGTTTGAAAAGAGAGGCCTGTGTGGGTCATTCTGAATCCAACTTTCTATGAGTAAGCATGCTGGATAGTGTGGATTCTTTCGAACCCAACTTTGTTTGTGTGCGTTCCCACATTAGCTCGCGCGAATCATTCAGAACAAAACCTTGCCTGGACAATAAATGTGCCTCGAATTGATCGTTATGATCTCCAATTTTTTATGCGTGACAAAGTTGGCTCGTGTAGATCCATTGGAACCCAACCGCGTTTATGTGCGACCATGTTAGCTCGCGTGGACCATATTCCATTCAAACCTCGTGTGCTCGTACAAAGACAACGTAAATCCAAACAGGACATGCGTGACCAAGCCCTTACGCGTAACCCATTTCGAATCGAATATTTGTATGCGCGAACGAGTTTGTGTGTGTGACAAAGATGGCTTGTGTGAATCTATTTGAACCCAACTTTGTCGGTGTTTGATCTTGTTAGCTTGCGTGGATCGTTTTCATTCTGAAACTTCGTATGCGTGATAAAGTTATCTTGCACGGTGGTCAAGTTAACTTCAAACTTGCATGACAAAGTTAGCTTGCGTCAGTCATTTTGAATTCAATCGTGGTGTACGTGACCAAGTTGGATTGGGTGCAACATTTCGATCAAAACTCGGTGTGTGTGGAAAAGCCAGCTGGCGTGAGTCATGTTGAATGCAAACGTGGTACAGGTGGCTTGCATCGATCGTTGCTTGGCCTAGTTGGCAAGGATGCATCATTTTGAACCTCAAGGTCTAGTGCACAGCAGATATGACTTGAATGCATGATCTTGCGCCCGAACATGTTATGCATGGCCAAGTTGGGTAGGGTGCATTGTTTTGAACACTAATTTAGAATGCTTGACAGAGTTGGCTTTGCAGGATTACTCTGAACTCGAACTTTGAAGGAGTATGAAAGTTAGCTTGTGTAGATCTGTTGGAACCCAACCGCGTTTATGTGCGACCATGTTAGCTCGCGTGGACCATATTCAATTCGAACCTCGTGTACTCGTACAAAGACAACGTAAATCCAAACATGACATGCGTGACCAAGCCCTTACGCGTAACCCATTTCGAATCGAATATTTGTATGCACGAACAAGTTTGTGTGTGTGACAAAGATGACTTGTGTGAATCTATTTGAACCCAACTTTGTCGGTGTTTGATCTTGTTAGCTTGAGTGGATCATTTTCATTCCGAAACCTCGTATGCGTGATAAAGTTATCTTTCACGGTGGTCAAGTTAAATCCAAACTTGCACGACAAAGGTAGCTTGCGTCAGTCATTTTGAATCCAACCATGGTGTACGTGACCAAGTTGGATTGGGTGCAACATTTTGATCAAAACTCGGTGTGTGTGGAGAAGCTAGCTGACGTGAGTCATGTTGAATGCAAACGTGGTACAGGTGGCTTGCATCGATCGTTGCTTGGCCTAGTTAGCAAGGATGCATCATTTTGAACCTCAAGGTCTAGTGCACAATAGATATGACTTGCATGCATGATCTTGCGCCCGAACATGTTATGCATGGCCAAGTACGGTAGGGTGCATTGTTTTGAACACTAATTTAGAATGCTTGACAAAGTTGGATTTGCAGGATTACTCTGAACCCGAACTTTGAAGGAGTATGAAAGTTGGCTTGTGTAGATCTATTGGAACCCAACCGCGTTTATGTGCAACCATGTTAGCTCGCGTGGACCATATTCAATTCGAACCTCGTGTGCTCATACAAAGACAACGTAAATCTAAACACGACGTGCGTGACCAAGCCCTTACACGTAACCCTTTTTGAATCGAATATTTGTATGCGCGAACAAGTTTGTGTGTGTGATAAAGATGGCTTGTGTGAATCTATTTGAACCCAACTTTGTTGGTGTTTGATCTCGTTAGCTTGCGTTGATCGTTTTCATTCCGAAACCTCGTATGCGTGATAAAGTTATCTTTCACGGTGGTCAAGTTAAATCCAAACTTGCACGACAAAGGTAGCTTGCGTCAGTCATTTTGAATCCAATCGTGGTGTACGTGACCAAGTTTGATTGGGTGCAACATTTCTATCAAAACTCGGTGTGTGTGGAGAAGCTAGCTCGCGTGAGTCATGTTGAATACAAACGTGGTACAAGTGGCTTGCACTGGTCATTGCTTGGCCTAGTTGGCATGGATGCATCATTTTGAACCTCAAGGTCTAGTGCATAGCAGATATTACTTGCATGCATGATCTTGCGCCCGAACATGTTATGCGTGGCCAAGTTGGGTAGGGTGCATTGTTTTGAACACTAATTTAGAATGCTTGACAGAGTTGGCTTTGCAGGATTACTCTGAACCCGAACTTTGAAGGAATAGGAAAGTTGGCTCGTGTGGATCTATTTGTACCCAACTTTGTTTGTGTGTGACAACTTCAACTTGCGTAGATATTTTCGAACGTAACTTGTAATGCCAAGGTATGTGTGACAATGTTTGGTTTGAGTGGATTTAATCGAACTCAACATGGTCTGTCGACCACGTCAGGGTGCGTGGACGATCATTTTCAATCCGAACGTCGTATGCGTGACAAAGTTAGCTTGCGTTGATCATTTTCAATCCGAACATTGTATGCGTGACAAAGTTAGCTTGTGTGGGCCCATTGAAATCCAAACATGATCTAGGTGACCAAGTTTTTTCACATGGTCTCCAATCTGGGTATGAGTGATCAAGTTTGATTGAAGGGATCCGCAAATTTGCATGTTTGAAAAGAGAGGCCTGTGTGGGTCATTCTGAATCCATCTTTCTATGAGTAAGCATGCTGGATAGTGTGGATTCTTTCGAACCCAACTTTGTTTGTGTGCGTGCCCACATTAGCTCGCGCGAATCATTCAAAACAAAACTTGGCCGGGACGATCAATGTGCCTCGGATTGATCGTTATGATCTCCAATTTTTTATGCGTGACAAAGTTGGCTCGTGTAGATCCATTGGAACCCAACTGCGTTTATGTGCGACCATGTTAGCTCGCGTGGACCGTATTCAATTCGAACCTCGTGTGCTCGTACAAAGACGACGTAAATCCAAACATGACATGCGTGACCAAGCCCTTACACGTAACCCATTTCGAATCGAATATTTGAATGCGCGAACAAGTTTGTGCGTGTGACAAAGATGGCTTTTGTGTGAATCTATTTGAACCCAACTTTGTCGGTGTTTGATCTTGTTAGCTTGCGTGGATCGTTTCCATTTCGAAACCTCGTATGCGTGATAAAGTTATCTTGCACGGTGGTCAAGTTAAATCCAAACTTGCATGACAAAGGTAGCTTGCGTCAGTCATTTTGAATCCAATCGTGGTGTACGTGACCAAGTTGGATTGGGTGCAACATTTCTATCAAAACTCAGTGTGTGTGGAGAAACTAGCTGGCGTGAGTCATGTTGAATGCAAACGTGGCACAGTTGGCTTGCATCGATCGTTGCTTGGCCTAGTTGGCAAGGATGCATCATTTTGAACCTCAAGGTCTAGTGCACAGCAGATATGACTTGCATGCATGATCTTGCGCCCGAACATGTTATGCATGGCCAAGTTGGGTAGGGTGCATTGTTTTGAACACTAATTTAGAATGCTTGACAGAGTTGGCTTTGCAGGATTACACTGAACCCGAACTTTGAAGGAGTATGAAAGTTGGCTCGTGTAGATCCATTGAAACCCAACTGCGTTTATGTGCGACCATGTTAGCTCGCGTGGACCATATTCAATTCGAACCTCATGTGCTCGTACAAAGAAAACGTAAATCCAAACAAGACGTGCGTGACCAAGCCCTTACGCGTAACCCATTTTGAATCGAATATTTGTATGCGCGAACGAGTTTATGTGTGTGATAAAGATGGCTTGTGTGAATCTATTTGAACCCAACTTGGTTGGTGTTTGATCTCGTTAGCTTGCGTGGATCATTTTCATTCCGAAACCTCGTATGCGTGATAGAGTTATCTTGCACGGTGGTCAAGTTAAAACCAAACTTGCACGACAAAGGTAGCTTGCGTCAGTCATTTTGAATCCAATCGTGGTGTACGTGACCAAGTTGGATTGGGGGCAACATTTCGATCAAAACTCGGTGTGTGTGGAGAAGCTAGCTCGCGTGAGTCATGTTGAATACAAGCATGGTACAAGTGGCTTGCATCGGTCGTTGCTTGGCCTAGTTGGCATGGATGCATCATTTTGAACCTCAAGGTCTAGTGCATAGCAGATATTACTTGCATGCATGATCTTGCGCCCGAACATGTTATCCACGCGCCAAGTTAGGTAGGGTGCATTATTTTGAACACTAATTTCGAATGCTTGACAGAGTTGGCTTTGCAAGATTACTCTGAACCCGAACTTTGAAGGAGTAGGAAAGTTGGTTCGTGTAGATCTATTGGAACCCAACCGCGTTTATGTGCGACCATGTTAGCTCGCGTGGACCATATTCAATTCGAACCTCGTGTGCTCATACAAAGACAACGTAAATCCAAACACGACATGCGTGACCAAGCCCTTACGCGTGACCCATTTCGAATCGAATATTTGTATGCGTGAACAAGTTTGTGTGTGTGACAAAGACGGCTTGCGTGAATCTATTTGAACCCAACTTTGTCGGTGTTTGATCTTGTTAGCTTGCGTGGATCGTTTTCATTCCGAAATCTCGTATGTGTGATAAAGTTATCTTGCACGGTGGTCAAGTTAAATCCAAACTTGCACGACAAAGGTAGCTTGCGTCAGTCATTTTGAATCCAATCGTGGTGTACGTGACCAAGTTGGATTGGATGCTACATTTCGATCAAAACTCGGTGTGTGTGGAGAAGCTAGCTGGCGTGAGTCATGTTGAATGCAAACGTGGTACAGGTGGCTTGCATCGGTCGTTGCTTGGCCTAGTTGGCAAGGATGCATCATTTTGAACCTCAAGGTCTAGTGCACAGCTGATATGACTTGCATGCATGATCTTGCGCCCGAACATGTTATGCATGGCCAAGTTGGGTAGGGTGCATTGTTTCGAACACTAATTTAGAATGCTTGACAGAGTTGGCTTTGCAGGATTACGCTGAACCCGAACTTTGAAGGAGTATGAAAGTTGGCTTGTGTAGATCTATTCGAACCCAACCGCGTTTATGTGCGGCCATGTTAGCTCGCGTGGACCATATTCAATTCGAACCTCGTGTGCTCATACAAAGATAACGTAAATCCAAACACGACGTGCGTGACCAAGCCCTTACGCGTAACCCATTTTGAATCGAATATTTGTATGCGCGAACGAGTTTGTGTGTGTGATAAGTGATAAAGATGGCTTGTGTGAATCTATTTGAACCCAACTTGGTTGGTGTTTGATCTCGTCAGCTTGCGTGGATCGTTTTCATTCCGAAATCTCGTATGCGTGATAAAGTTATCTTGCACGGTGGTCAAGTTAAATCCAAACTTGCACGACAAAGGTAGCTTGCGTCAGTCATTTTGAATCCAATCGTGGTGTACGTGACCAAGTTGGATTGCGGGCAACATTTTGATCAAAACTCGGTGTGTGTGGAGAAGCTAGCTCGCGTGAGTCATGTTGAATACAAGCGTGGTACAAGTGGCTTGCATCGGTCGTTGCTTGGCCTAGTTGGCATGGATGCATCATTTTGAACCTCAAGGTCTAGTGCGTAGCAGATATTACTTGCATGCATGATCTTGCGCCCGAACATGTTATGCGTGGCCAAGTTGGGTAGGGTGCATTGTTTTGAACACTAATTTCGAATGCTTGACAGAGTTGGCTTTGCAGGATTACTCTGAACCCGAACTTTGAAGGAGTATGAAAGTTGGCTTGTGTAGATCTATTGGAACCCAACCGCGTTTATGTGCGACCATGTTAGCTCGCGTGGACCATATTCAATTCGAACCTCGTGTGCTCCTCCATAGACAACGTAAATCCAAACACGACGTGCGTGACAAGGCCCTTACGCGTAACCCATTCCGAATCGAATATTTGTATGCGCGAACGAGTTTGTGTGTGTGATAAAGATGGCTTGTGTGAATCTATTCGAACCCAACTTTGTCGGTGTTTGATCTTTTTATCTTGCGTGGATCGTTTTCATTCCGAAACCTCGTATGCGTGATAAAGTTATCTTGCACGGTGGTCAAGTTAAATCCAAACTTGCACGACAAAGGTAGCTTGCGTCAGTCATTTTGAATCCAATCGTGGTGTACGTGACAAAGTTGGATTGCGTGCAACATTTTGATCAAAACTCGATGTGTGTGGAGAAGCTAGCTCGCGTGAGTCATGTTGAATACAAGCGTGGTACAAGTGGCTTCCATCGGTCGTTGCTTGGCCTAGTTGGCAAGGATGCATCATTTTGAACTTCAAGGTCTAGTGCACAGCAGATATGACTTGCATGCATGATCTTGCGCCCGAACATGTTATGCATGGCCAAGTTGGGTAGAGTGCATTGTTTGGAACACTAATTTAGAATGCTTGACAGAGTTGGCTTTGCAGGATTACGCTGAACCCGAACTTTGAAGGAGTATGAAAGTTGGCTTGTGTAGATCTATTGGAACCCAACCGCGTTTATGTGCGGCCATGTTAGCTCGCGTGGACCATATTCAATTCGAACCTCGTGTGCTCATACAAAGATAACGTAAATCCAAACACGACGTGCGTGACCAAGCCCTTACGCGTAACCCATTTTGAATCGAATATTTGTATGCGCGAACGAGTTTGTGTGTGTGATAAGTGATAAAGATGGCTTGTGTGAATCTATTTGAACCCAACTTGGTTGGTGTTTGATCTCGTTAGCTTGCGTGGATCGTTTTCATTCCGAAATCTCGTATGCGTGATAAAGTTATCTTGCACGGTGGTCAAGTTAAATCCAAACTTGCACGACAAAGGTAGCTTGCGTCAGTCATTTTGAATCCAATCGTGGTGTACGTGACCAAGATGGATTGGGTGCTACATTTCGATCAAAACTCGTTGTGTTTGGAGAAGCTAGCTGGCGTGAGTCATGTTGAATGCAAACGTGGTACAGGTGGCTTGCATCGGTCGTTGCTTGGCCTAGTTGGCAAGGATGCATCATTTTGAACCTCAAGGTCTAGTGCACAGCAGATATGACTTGCATGCATGATCTTGCGCCCGAACATGTTATGCATGGCCAAGTTGGGTAGGGTGCATTGTTTTGAACACTAATTTAGAATGCTTGACTGAGTTGGCTTTGCAGGATTACGCTGAACCCGAACTTTGAAGGAGTATGAAAGTTGGCTTGTGTAGATCTATTGGAACCCAACCGCGTTTATGTGCGACCATGTTAGCTCGCGTGGACCATATTCAATTCGAACCTCGTGTGCTCATACAAAGAAAACGTAAATCCAAACACGACGTGCGTGACCAAGCCCTTACGCGTAACCCATTTTGAATCGAATATTTGTATGCGCGAACGAGTTTGTGTATGTGACAAAGATGGCTTTTGTGAATCTATTTGAACCCAACTTTGTCGGTGTTTGATCTTGTTAGCTTGCGTGGATCGTTTTCATTCCAAAACCTCGTATGCGTGATAAAGTTATCTTGCACGTTGGTCAAGTTAAATCCAAACTTGCACGACAAAGGTAGCTTGCGTCAGTCATTTTGAATCCAATCGTGGTGTACGTGACCAAGTTGGATTGCGGGCAACATTTTGATCAAAACTCGGTGTGTGTGGAGAAGCTAGCTCGCGTGAGTCATGTTGAATACAAGCGTGGTACAAGTGGCTTGCATCCGTTGTTGCTTGGCCTAGTTGGCATGGATGCATCATTTTGAACCTCAAGGTCTAGTGCGTAGCAGATATTACTTGCATGCATGATCTTGCGCCCGAACATGTTATGCGTGGCAAAGTTGGGTAGGGTGCATTGTTTTGAACACTAATTTCGAATGCTTGACAGCGTTGGCTTTGCAGGATTACTCTGAACCCGAACTTTGAAGGAGTATGAAAGTTGGCTTGTGTAGGTCTATTGGAACCCAACCGCGTTTATGTGCAACCATCTTAGCTCGCGTGGACCATATTCAATTCGAACCTCGTGTGCTCATACAAAGAAAACGTAAATCCAAACACGACGTGCGTGACCAAGCCCTTACGCGTAACCCATTTTGAATCGAATATTTGTATGCGCGAACGAGTTTGTGTGTGTGACAAAGATGGCTTGTGTGAATCTATTTGAACCCAACTTTGTCGGTGTTTGATCTTGTTAGCTTGCGTGGATCGTTTTCATTCCGAAACCTCGTATGCGTGATAAAGTTATCTTGCACGGTGGTCAAGTTAAATCCAAACTTGCACGACAAAGGTAGCTTGCGTCAGTCATTTTGAATCCAATCGTGGTGTACGTGACCAAGTTGGATTGGGTGCAAGATTTTGATCAAAACTCGGTGTGTGTGGAGAAGCTAGCTCGCGTGAGTCATGTTGAATACAAGCGTGGTACAAGTGGCTTGCATCGGTCGTTGCTTGGCCTAGTTGGCATGGATGCATCATTTTGAACCTCAAGGTCTAGTGCGTAGCAGATATTACTTGCATGCATGATCTTGCGCCCGAACATGTTATGCGTGGCCAAGTTGGGTAGGGTGCATTGTTTTGAACACTAATTTCGAATGCTTGACAGAGTTGGCTTTGCAGGATTACTCTGAACCCGAACTTTGAAGGAGTATGAAAGTTGGCTTGTGTAGATCTATTGGAACCCAACCGCGTTTATGTGCGACCATGTTAGCTCGCGTGGACCATATTCAATTCGAACCTCGTGTGCTCCTCCATAGACAACGTAAATCCAAACACGACGTGCGTGATAAGGCCCTTACGCGTAACCCATTCCGAATCGAATATTTGTATGCGCGAACGAGTTTGTGTGTGTGATAAAGATGGCTTGTGTGAATCTATTCGAACCCAACTTTGTCGGTGTTTGATCTTTTTATCTTGCGTGGATCGTTTTCATTCCGAAACCTCGTATGCGTGATAAAGTTATCTTGCACGGTGGTCAAGTTAAATCCAAACTTGCACGACAAAGGTAGCTTGCATCAGTCATTTTGAATCCAATCGTGGTGTACGTGACCAAGTTGGATTGCGTGCAACATTTTGATCAAAACTCGGTGTGTGTGGAGAAGCTAGCTCGCGTGAGTCATGTTGAATACAAGCGTGGTACAAGTGGCTTCCATCGGTCGTTGCTTGGCCTAGTTGGCAAGGATGCATCATTTTGAACTTCAAGGTCTAGTGCACAGCAGATATGACTTGCATGCATGATCTTGCGCCCGAACATGTTATGCATGGCCAAGTTGGGTAGGGTGCATTGTTTTGAACACTAATTTAGAATGCTTGACAGAGTTGGCTTTGCAGGATTACGCTGAACCCGAACTTTGAAGGAGTATGAAAGTTGGCTTGTGTAGATCTATTGGAACCCAACCGCGTTTATGTGCGGCCATGTTAGCTCGCGTGGACCATATTCAATTCGAACCTCGTGTGCTCATACAAAGATAACGTAAATCCAAACACGACGTGCGTGACCAAGCCCTTACGCGTAACCCATTTTGAATCGAATATTTGTATGCGCGAACGAGTTTGTGTGTGTGATAAGTGATAAAGATGGCTTGTGTGAATCTATTTGAACCCAACTTGGTTGGTGTTTGATCTCGTTAGCTTGCGTGGATCGTTTTCATTCCGAAATCTCGTATGCGTGATAAAATTATCTTGCACGGTGGTCAAGTTAAATCCAAACTTGCACGACAAAGGTAGCTTGCGTCAGTCATTTTGAATCCAATCGTGGTGTACGTGACCAAGATGGGTTGGGTGCTACATTTCGATCAAAACTTGGTGTGTTTGGAGAAGCTAGCTGGCGTGAGTCATGTTGAATGCAAACGTGGTACAGGTGGCTTGCATCGGTCGTTGCTTGGACTAGTTGGCAAGGATGCATCATTTTGAACCTCAAGGTCTAGTGCACAGCAGATATGACTTGCATGCATGATCTTGCGCCCGAACGTGTTATGCATGGCCAAGTTGGGTAGGGTGCATTGTTTTGAACACTAATTTAGAATGCTTGACAGAGTTGGCTTTGCAGGATTACTCTGAACCCGAACTTTGAAGGAGTATGAAAGTTGGCTTGTGTAGGTCTATTGGAACCCAACCGCGTTTATGTGCGACCATCTTAGCTCGCGTGGACCATATTCAATTCGAACCTCGTGTGCTCATACAAAGAAAACGTAAATCCAAACACGACGTGCGTGACCAAGCCCTTACGCGTAACCCATTTTGAATCGAATATTTGTATGCGCGAACGAGTTTGTGTGTGTGACAAAGATGGCTTGTGTGAATCTATTTGAACCCAACTTTGTCGGTGTTTGATCTTGTTAGCTTGCGTGGATCGTTTTCATTCCGAAACCTCGTATGCGTGATAAAGTTATCTTGCACGGTGGTCAAGTTAAATCCAAACTTGCACGACAAAGGTAGCTTGCGTCAGTCATTTTGAATCCAATCGTGGTGTACGTGACCAAGTTGGATTGGGTGCAAGATTTTGATCAAAACTCGGTGTGTGTGGAGAAGCTAGCTCGCGTGAGTCATGTTGAATACAAGCGTGGTACAAGTGGCTTGCATCGGTCGTTGCTTGGCCTAGTTGGCATGGATGCATCATTTTGAACCTCAAGGTCTAGTGCGTAGCAGATATTACTTGCATGCATGATCTTGCGCCCGAACATGTTATGCGTGGCCAAGTTGGGTAGGGTGCATTGTTTTGAACACTAATTTCGAATGCTTGACAGAGTTGGCTTTGCAGGATTACTCTGAACCCGAACTTTGAAGGAGTATGAAAGTTGGCTTGTGTAGATCTATTGGAACCCAACCGCGTTTATGTGCGACCATGTTAGCTCGCGTGGACCATATTCAATTCGAACCTCGTGTGCTCCTCCATAGACAACGTAAATCCAAACACGACGTGCGTGACAAGGCCCTTACGCGTAACCCATTTCGAATCGAATATTTGTATGCGCGAACGAGTTTGTGTGTGTGACAAAGATGGCTTGTGTGAATCTATTTGAACCCAACTTTGTCGGTGTTTGATCTTGTTAGCTTGCGTGGATCGTTTTCATTCCGAAACCTCGTATGCGTGATAAAGTTATCTTGCACGGTGGTCAAGTTAAATCCAAACTTGCACGACAAAGGTAGCTTGCATCAGTCATTTTGAATCCAATCGTGGTGTACGTGACCAAGTTGGATTGCGTGCAACATTTTGATCAAAACTCGGTGTGTGTGGAGAAGCTAGCTCGCGTGAGTCATGTTGAATACAAGCGTGGTACAAGTGGCTTCCATCGGTCGTTGCTTGGCCTAGTTGGCAAGGATGCATCATTTTGAACTTCAAGGTCTAGTGCACAGCAGATATGACTTGCATGCATGATCTTGCGCCCGAACATGTTATGCATGGCCAAGTTGGGTAGGGTGCATTGTTTTGAACACTAATTTAGAATGCTTGACAGAGTTGGCTTTGCAGGATTACGCTGAACCCGAACTTTGAAGGAGTATGAAAGTTGGCTTGTGTAGATCTATTGGAACCCAACCGCGTTTATGTGCGGCCATGTTAGCTCGCGTGGACCATATTCAATTCGAACCTCGTGTGCTCATACAAAGATAACGTAAATCCAAACACGACGTGCGTGACCAAGCCCTTACGCGTAACCCATTTTGAATCGAATATTTGTATGCGCGAACGAGTTTGTGTGTGTGATAAGTGATAAAGATGGCTTGTGTGAATCTATTTGAACCCAACTTGGTTGGTGTTTGATCTCGTTAGCTTGCGTGGATCGTTTTCATTCCGAAATCTCGTATGCGTGATAAAATTATCTTGCACGGTGGTCAAGTTAAATCCAAACTTGCACGACAAAGGTAGCTTGCGTCAGTCATTTTGAATCCAATCGTGGTGTACGTGACCAAGATGGGTTGGGTGCTACATTTCGATCAAAACTTGGTGTGTTTGGAGAAGCTAGCTGGCGTGAGTCATGTTGAATGCAAACGTGGTACAGGTGGCTTGCATCGGTCGTTGCTTGGACTAGTTGGCAAGGATGCATCATTTTGAACCTCAAGGTCTAGTGCACAGCAGATATGACTTGCATGCATGATCTTGCGCCCGAACGTGTTATGCATGGCCAAGTTGGGTAGGGTGCATTGTTTTGAACACTAATTTAGAATGCTTGACAGAGTTGGCTTTGCAGGATTACTCTGAACCCGAACTTTGAAGGAGTATGAAAGTTGGCTTGTGTAGGTCTATTGGAACCCAACCGCGTTTATGTGCGACCATCTTAGCTCGCGTGGACCATATTCAATTCGAACCTCGTGTGCTCATACAAAGAAAACGTAAATCCAAACACGACGTGCGTGACCAAGCCCTTACGCGTAACCCATTTTGAATCGAATATTTGTATGCGCGAACGAGTTTGTGTGTGTGACAAAGATGGCTTGTGTGAATCTATTTGAACCCAACTTTGTCGGTGTTTGATCTTGTTAGCTTGCGTGGATCGTTTTCATTCCGAAACCTCGTATGCGTGATAAAGTTATCTTGCACGGTGGTCAAGTTAAATCCAAACTTGCACGACAAAGGTAGCTTGCGTCAGTCATTTTGAATCCAATCGTGGTGTACGTGACCAAGTTGGATTGGGTGCAAGATTTTGATCAAAACTCGGTGTGTGTGGAGAAGCTAGCTCGCGTGAGTCATGTTGAATACAAGCGTGGTACAAGTGGCTTGCATCGGTCGTTGCTTGGCCTAGTTGGCATGGATGCATCATTTTGAACCTCAAGGTCTAGTGCGTAGCAGATATTACTTGCATGCATGATCTTGCGCCCGAACATGTTATGCGTGGCCAAGTTGGGTAGGGTGCATTGTTTTGAACACTAATTTCGAATGCTTGACAGAGTTGGCTTTGCAGGATTACTCTGAACCCGAACTTTGAAGGAGTATGAAAGTTGGCTTGTGTAGATCTATTGGAACCCAACCGCGTTTATGTGCGACCATGTTAGCTCGCGTGGACCATATTCAATTCGAACCTCGTGTGCTCCTCCATAGACAACGTAAATCCAAACACGACGTGCGTGACAAGGCCCTTACGCGTAACCCATTTCGAATCGAATATTTGTATGCGCGAACGAGTTTGTGTGTGTGATAAAGATGGCTTGTGTGAATCTATTCGAACCCAACTTTGTCGGTGTTTGATCTTTTTATCTTGCGTGGATCGTTTTCATTCCGAAACCTCGTATGCGTGATAAAGTTATCTTGCACGGTGGTCAAGTTAAATCCAAACTTGCACGACAAAGGTAGCTTGCGTCAGTCATTTTGAATCCAATCGTGGTGTACGTGACCAAGTTGGATTGCGGGCAACATTTTGATCAAAAGTCGGTGTGTGTGGAGAAGCTAGCTCGCGTGAGTCATGTTGAATACAAGCGTGGTACAAGTGGCTTGCATCCGTCGTTGCTTGGCCTAGTCGGCATAGATGCATCATTTTGAACCTCAAGGTCTAGTGCGTAGCAGATATTACTTGCATGCATGATCTTGCGCCCGAACATGTTATGCGTGGCCAAGTTGGGTAGGGTGCATTGTTTTGAACACTAATTTCGAATGCTTGACAGAGTTGGCTTTGCAGGATTACTCTGAACCCGAACTTTGAAGGAGTATGAAAGTTGGCTTGTGTAGATCTATTGGAACACAACCGCGTTTATGTGCGACCATGTTAGCTCGCGTGGACCATATTCAATTCGAACCTCGTGTGCTCCTCCATAGACAACGTAAATCCAAACACGACGTGCGTGACAAGGCCCTTACGCGTAACCCATTTCGAATCGAATATTTGTATGCGCGAACGAGTTTGTGTGTGTGATAAAGATGGCTTGTGTGAATCTATTCGAACCCAACTTTGTCGGTGTTTGATCTTTTTATCTTGCGTGGATCGTTTTCATTCCGAAACCTCGTATGCGTGATAAAGTTATCTTGCACGGTGGTCAAGTTAAATCCAAACTTGCACGACAAAGGTAGCTTGCGTCAGTCATTTTGAATCCAATCGTGGTGTACGTGACCAAGTTGGATTGCGTGCAACATTTTGATCAAAACTCGGTGTGTGTGGAGAAGCTAGCTCGCGTGAGTCATGTTGAATACAAGCGTGGTACAAGTGGCTTGCATCGATCGTTGCTTGGCCTAGTCGGTATAGATGCATCATTTTGAACCTCAAGGTCTAGTGCGTAGCAGATATTACTTGCATGCATGATCTTGCGCCCGAACATGTTATGCGTGGCCAAGTTGGGTACGGTGCATTGTTTTGAAATCTAATTTAGAATGCTTGACAGAGTTGGCTTTGCAGGATTACTCTGAACCCGAACTTTGAAGGTGTAGGAAAGTTGGCTTGTGTAGATCTATTGGAACCCAACCGCGTTTATGTGCGACCATGTTAGCTCGCATGGACCATATTCAATTCGAACCTCGTGTGCTCCTACA
This sequence comes from Actinidia arguta var. hypoleuca, assembly GCA_030159115.1. Taxonomy (NCBI): domain Eukaryota; kingdom Viridiplantae; phylum Streptophyta; class Magnoliopsida; order Ericales; family Actinidiaceae; genus Actinidia; species Actinidia arguta. The sequence goes on from BRYE01000024.1 coordinate 6,015,869, forward strand.
AAGACAACGTAAATTCAAACACGACGTGCGTGACCAAGCCCTTACGCGTGACCCATTTTGAATCGAATATTTGTATGCGCGAACGAGTTTGTGTGTGTGATAAGTGATAAAGATGGCTTGTGTGAATCTATTTGAACCCAACTTTTTCGGTGTTTGATCTTGTTAGCTTGCGTGGATCGTTTTCATTTCGAAACCTCGTATGCGTGATAAAGTTATCTTGCACGGTGGTCAAGTTAAATCCAAACTTGCACGACAAAGGTAGCTTGCGTCAGTCATTTTGAATCCAATCGTGGTGTACGTGACCAAGTTGGATTGCGGGCAACATTTTGATCAAAACTCGGTGTGTGTGGAGAAGCTAGCTCGCGTGAGTCATGTTGAATACAAGCGTGGTACAAGTGGCTTGCATCGGTCGTTGCTTGGCCTAGTTGGCATGGATGCATCATTTTGAACCTCAAGGTCTAGTGCGTAGCAGATATTACTTGCATGCATGATCTTGCGCCCGAACATGTTATGCGTGGCCAAGTTGGGTAGGGTGCATTGTTTTGAACACTAATTTCGAATGCTTGACAGAGTTGGCTTTGCAGGATTACTCTGAACCCGAACTTTGAAGGAGTATGAAAGTTGGCTTGTGTAGATCTATTGGAACCCAACCGCGTTTATGTGCGACCATGTTAGCTCGCGTGGACCATATTCAATTCGAACCTCGTGTGCTCCTCCATAGACAACGTAAATCCAAACACGACGTGCGTGACAAGGCCCTTACGCGTAACCCATTTCGAATCGAATATTTGTATGCGCGAACGAGTTTGTGTGTGTGATAAAGATGGCTTGTGTGAATCTATTCGAACCCAACTTTGTCGGTGTTTGATCTTTTTATCTTGCGTGGATCGTTTTCATTCCGAAACCTCGTATGCGTGATAAAGTTATCTTGCACGGTGGTCAAGTTAAATCCAAACTTGCACGACAAAGGTAGCTTGCGTCAGTCATTTTGAATCCAATCGTGGTGTACGTGACCAAGTTGGATTGCGGGCAACATTTTGATCAAAAGTCGGTGTGTGTGGAGAAGCTAGCTCGCGTGAGTCATGTTGAATACAAGCGTGGTACAAGTGGCTTGCATCCGTCGTTGCTTGGCCTAGTCGGCATAGATGCATCATTTTGAACCTCAAGGTCTAGTGCGTAGCAGATATTACTTGCATGCATGATCTTGCGCCCGAACATGTTATGCGTGGCCAAGTTGGGTAGGGTGCATTGTTTTGAACACTAATTTCGAATGCTTGACAGAGTTGGCTTTGCAGGATTACTCTGAACCCGAACTTTGAAGGAGTATGAAAGTTGGCTTGTGTAGATCTATTGGAACACAACCGCGTTTATGTGCGACCATGTTAGCTCGCGTGGACCATATTCAATTCGAACCTCGTGTGCTCCTCCATAGACAACGTAAATCCAAACACGACGTGCGTGACAAGGCCCTTACGCGTAACCCATTTCGAATCGAATATTTGTATGCGCGAACGAGTTTGTGTGTGTGATAAAGATGGCTTGTGTGAATCTATTCGAACCCAACTTTGTCGGTGTTTGATCTTTTTATCTTGCGTGGATCGTTTTCATTCCGAAACCTCGTATGCGTGATAAAGTTATCTTGCACGGTGGTCAAGTTAAATCCAAACTTGCACGACAAAGGTAGCTTGCGTCAGTCATTTTGAATCCAATCGTGGTGTACGTGACCAAGTTGGATTGCGTGCAACATTTTGATCAAAACTCGGTGTGTGTGGAGAAGCTAGCTCGCGTGAGTCATGTTGAATACAAGCGTGGTACAAGTGGCTTGCATCGATCGTTGCTTGGCCTAGTCGGTATAGATGCATCATTTTGAACCTCAAGGTCTAGTGCGTAGCAGATATTACTTGCATGCATGATCTTGCGCCCGAACATGTTATGCGTGGCCAAGTTGGGTACGGTGCATTGTTTTGAAATCTAATTTAGAATGCTTGACAGAGTTGGCTTTGCAGGATTACTCTGAACCCGAACTTTGAAGGTGTAGGAAAGTTGGCTTGTGTAGATCTATTGGAACCCAACCGCGTTTATGTGCGACCATGTTAGCTCGCATGGACCATATTCAATTCGAACCTCGTGTGCTCCTACAAAGACAACGTAAATTCAAACACGACGTGCGTGACCAAGCCCTTACGCGTGACCCATTTTGAATCGAATATTTGTATGCGCGAACGAGTTTGTGTGTGTGATAAGTGATAAAGATGGCTTGTGTGAATCTATTTGAACCCAACTTTTTCGGTGTTTGATCTTGTTAGCTTGCGTGGATCGTTTTCATTTCGAAACCTCGTATGCGTGATAAAGTTATCTTGCACGGTGGTCAAGTTAAATCCAAACTTGCACGACAAAGGTAGCTTGCGTCAGTCATTTTGAATCCAATCGTGGTGTACGTGACCAAGTTGGATTGCGGGCAACATTTTGATCAAAACTCGGTGTGTGTGGAGAAGCTAGCTCGCGTGAGTCATGTTGAATACAAGCGTGGTACAAGTGGCTTGCATCGGTCGTTGCTTGGCCTAGTTGGCATGGATGCATCATTTTGAACCTCAAGGTCTAGTGCGTAGCAGATATTACTTGCATGCATGATCTTGCGCCCGAACATGTTATGCGTGGCCAAGTTGGGTAGGGTGCATTGTTTTGAACACTAATTTCGAATGCTTGACAGAGTTGGCTTTGCAGGATTACTCTGAACCCGAACTTTGAAGGAGTATGAAAGTTGGCTTGTGTAGATCTATTGGAACCCAACCGCGTTTATGTGCGACCATGTTAGCTCGCGTGGACCATATTCAATTCGAACCTCGTGTGCTCCTCCATAGACAACGTAAATCCAAACACGACGTGCGTGACAAGGCCCTTACGCGTAACCCATTTCGAATCGAATATTTGTATGCGCGAACGAGTTTGTGTGTGTGATAAAGATGGCTTGTGTGAATCTATTTGAACCCAACTTTGTCGGTGTTTGATCTTGTTAGCTTGCGTGGATCGTTTTCATTTCGAAACCTCGTATGCGTGTTAAAGTTATCTTGCACGGTGGTCAAGTTAAATCCAAACTTGCAAACAAAGGTAGCTTGCGTCAGTCATTTTGAATCCAATCGTGGTGTACGTGACCAAGTTGGATTGCGTGCAAGATTTTGATCAAAACTCGGTGTGTGTTGAGAAGCTAGCTCGCGTGAGTCATGTTGAATACAAGCGTGGTACAAGTGGCTTGCATCGGTCGTTGCTTGGCCTAGTTGGCATGGATGCATCATTTTGAACCTCAAGGTCTAGTGCATAGCAGATATTACTTGCATGCATGATCTTGCGCCCGAACATGTTATGCGTGGCCAAGTTGGGTACGGTGCATTGTTTTGAACACTAATTTAGAATGCTTGACAGAGTTGGCTTTGCAGGATTACTCTGAACCCGAACTTTGAAGGAGTAGGAAAGTTGGCTTGTGTAGATCTATTGGAACCCAACCGCGTTTATGTGCGACCATGTTAGCTCGCATGGACCATATTCAATTCGAACCTCGTGTGCTCCTACAAAGACAACGTAAATCCAAACACGACGTGCGTGAACAAGCCCTTACGCGTGACCCATTTTGAATCGAATATTTGTATGCGCGAACGAGTTTGTGTGTGTGATAAGTGATAAAGATGGCTTGTGTGAATCTATTTGAACCCAACTTTGTCGGTGTTTGATCTTGTTAGCTTGTGTGGATCGTTTTCATTTCGAAACCTCGTATGCGTGTTAAAGTTATCTTGCACGGTGGTCAAGTTAAATCCAAACTTGCAAACAAAGGTAGCTTGCGTCAGTCATTTTGAATCCAATCGTGGTGTACGTGACCAAGTTGGATTGGGTGCAACATTTTGATCAAAACTCGGTGTGTGTGGAGAAGCTAGCTCGCGTGAGTCATGTTGAATACAAGCGTGGTACAAGTGGCTTGCATCGGTCGTTGCTTGGCCTAGTTGGCATGGATGCATCATTTTGAACCTCAAGGTCTAGTGCGTAGCAGATATTACTTGCATGCATGATCTTGCGCCCGAACATGTTATGCGTGGCCAAGTTGGGTAGGGTGCATTGTTTTGAACACTAATTTCGAATGCTTGACAGAGTTGGCTTTGCAGGATTACTCTGAACCCGAACTTTGAAGGAGTATGAAAGTTGGCTTGTGTAGATCTATTGGAACCCAACCGCGTTTATGTGCGACCATGTTAGCTCGCGTGGACCATATTCAATTCGAACCTCGTGTGCTCCTCCATAGACAACGTAAATCCAAACACGACGTGCGTGACAAGGCCCTTACGCGTAACCCATTTCGAATCGAATATTTGTATGCGCGAACGAGTTTGTGTGTGTGATAAAGATGGCTTGTGTGAATCTATTCGAACACAACTTTGTCGGTGTTTGATCTTTTTATCTTGCGTGGATCGTTTTCATTCCGAAACCTCGTATGCGTGATAAAGTTATCTTGCACGGTGGTCAAGTTAAATCCAAACTTGCACGACAAAGGTAGCTTGCGTCAGTCATTTTGAATCCAATCGTGGTGTACGTGACCAAGTTGGATTGCGGGCAACATTTTGATCAAAAGTCGGTGTGTGTGGAGAAGCTAGCCCGCGTGAGTCATGTTGAATACAAGCGTGGTACAAGTGGCTTGCATCGATCGTTGCTTGGCCTAGTTGGCATGGATGCATCATTTTGAACCTCAAGGTCTAGTGCGTAGCAGATATTACTTGCATGCATGATCTTGCGCCCGAACATGTTATGCGTGGCCAAGTTGGGTAGGGTGCATTATTTTGAACACTAATTTAGAATGCTTGACAGAGTTGGCTTTGCAGGATTACTCTGAACCCGAACTTTGAAGGAGTATGAAAGTTGGCTTGTGTAGATCTATTGGAACCCAACCGCGTTTATGTGCGACCATGTTAGCTCGCGGGGACCATATTTCATTCGAACCTCGTGTGCTCCTACAAAGACAACGTAAATCCAAACACGACGTGCGTGACCAACCCTTACGCGTAACCCATTTTGAATCGAATATTTGTATGCGGGAACGAGTTTGTGTGTGTGATAAAGATGGCTTGTGTGAATCTATTTGAACCCAACTTTGTCGGTGTTTGATCTCGTTAGCTTGCGTGGATCCTTTTCATTTCGAAACCTCGTATGCGTGATAAAGTTATCTTGCACAGTGGTCAAGTTAAATCCAAACTTGCACGACAAAGGTAGCTTGCGCCAGTCATTTTGAATCCAATCGTGGTGTACGTGACCAAGTTGGATTGCGGGCAACATTTCGATCAAATCTCGATGTGTATGGAGAAGCTAGCTGGCGTGAGTCATGTTGAATACAAGCGTGGTACAAGTTGCTTGCATCGGTCGTTGCTTGGCCTAGTTGGCAAGGATGCATCATTTTGAACCTCAAGGTATAGTGCACAGCAGATATGACTTGCATGCATGATCTTGCGCCCGAACATGTTATGCATGGCCAAGTTGGGTAGGGAGCATTGTTTTGAACACTAATTTCGAATGCTTGACAGAGTTGGCTTTGCAGGATTACTTTGAACCCGAACTTTGAAGGAGTATGAAAGTTGGCTTGTGTAGATCTATTGGAACCCAACCGCGTTTATGTGCGACCATGTTAGCTCGCGTGGACCACATTCAATTCGAACCTCGTGTGCTCATACAAAGACAACTTAAATCCAAACACAACGTGCGTGACCAAACCCTCACGCGTAATTCATTTTGAATCGAATATTTGTATGCGCGAACGAGTTTGTGTTTGTGATAAAGATGGCTTGTGTGAATCTATTTGAACCCAACTTTGTCGGTGTTTGATCTTGTTAGCTTGCGTGGATCGTTTTCATTCCGAAACCTCGTATGCGTGATAAAGTTATCTTGCACGGTGGTCAAGTTAAATCCAAACTTGCACGACAAAGGTAGCTTGCGTCAGTCATTGTGAATCCAATCGTGATGTACGTGACCAAGTTGGATTGCGGGCAACATTTCGATCAAAACTCGGTGTGTGTGGAGAAGCTAGCTGGCGTGAGTCATGTTGAATACAAGCGTGGTACAAGTTGCTTGCATCGGTCGTTGCTTGGCCTAGTTGGCAAGGATGCATCATTTTGAACCTCAAGGTCTAATGCGTAGCAGGTATTACTTGCATGCATGATCTTGCGCCCGAACATGTTATGCATGGCCAAGTTGGGTAGGGTGCATTGTTTTGAACACTAATTTAGAATGCTTGACAGAGTTGGCTTTGCAGGATTACTTTGAACCCGAACTTTGAAAGAGTATGAAAGTTGGCTTGTGTAGATCTATTGGAACCCAACCGCGTTTATGTGCGACCATGTTAGCTCGCGGGGACCATATTTCATTCGAATCTCGTGTCCTCCTACAAAGACAACGTAAATCCAAACACGACGTGCGTGACCAACCCTTACGCGTAACCCATTTTGAATCGAATATTTGTACGAGCAAACGAGTTTGTGTTTGTGATAAAGATGGCTTGTGTGAATCTATTTGAACCCAACTTTGTCGGTGTTTGATCTCGTTAGCTTGCGTGGATCCTTTTCATTTCGAAACCTCGTATGCGTGATAAAGTTATCTTGCACGGTGGTCAAGTTAAATCCAAACTTGCACGACAAAGGTAGCTTGCGCCAGTCATTTTGAATCCAATCGTGGTGTACGTGACCAAGTTGGATTGCGGGCAACATTTCGATAGAAACTCGGTGTGTGTGGAGAAGCTAGCTGGCGTGAGTCATGTTGAATACAAGCGTGGTACAAGTTGCTTGCATCGGTCGTTGCTTGGCCTAGTTGGCAAGGATGCATCATTTTGAACCTCAAGGTATAGTGCACAGCAGGTATGACTTGCATGCATGATCTTGCGCCCGAACATGTTATGCATGGCCAAGTTGGGTAGGGAGCATTGTTTTGAACACTAATTTATAATGCTTGACAGAGTTGGCTTTGCAGGATTACTTTGAACCCGAACTTTGAAGGAGTATGAAAGTTGGCTTGTGTAGATCTATTGGAACCCAACCGCGTTTATGTGCGACCATGTTAGCTCGCGTGGACCACATTCAATTCGAACCTCGTGTGCTCATACAAAGACAACTTAAATCCAAACACAACATGCGTGACCAAGCCCTCACGCGTAATTCATTTTGAATCGAATATTTGTATGCGCGAACGAGTTTGTGTTTGTGATAAAGATGGCTTGTGTGAATCTATTTGAACCCAACTTTGTCGGTGTTTGATCTTGTTAGCTTGCGTGGATCGTTTTCATTCCGAAACCTCGTATGCGTGATAAAGTTATCTTGCACGGTGGTCAAGTTAAATCCAAACTTGCACGACAAAGGTAGCTTGCGTCAGTCATTTTGAATCCAATCGTGATGTACGTGACCAAGTTGGATTGCGCGCAACATTTCGATCAAAACTCGGTGTGTGTGGAGAAGCTAGCTGGCGTGAGTCATGTTGAATACAAGCGTGGTATAAGTTGCTTGCATCGGTCGTTGCTTGGCCTAGTTGGCAAGGATGCATCATTTTGAACCTCAAGGTCTAATGCGTACCAGGTATTACTTGCATGCATGATCTTGCGCCCGAACATGTTATGCATGTCCAAGTTGGGTAGGGTGCATTGTTTTGAACACTAATTTAGAATGCTTGACAGAGTTGGCCTTGCAGGATTACTTTGAACCCGAACTTTGAAAGAGTATGAAAGTTGGCTTGTGTAGATCTATTGGAACCCAACCGCGTTTATGTGCGACCATGTTAGCTCGCGGGGACCATATTTCATTCGAATCTCGTGTCCTCCTACAAAGACAACGTAAATCCAAACACGACGTGCGTGACCAACCCTTACGCGTAACCCATTTTGAATCGAATATTTGTATGCGCGAACGAGTTTGTGTTTGTGATAAAGATGGCTTGTGTGAATCTATTTGAACCCAACTTTGTCGGTGTTTGATCTTGTTAGCTTGCGTGGATCCTTTTCATTTCGAAACCACGTATGCGTGATAAAGTTATCTTGCACGGTGGTCAAGTTAAATCCAAACTTGCACGACAAAGGTAGCTTGCGTCAGTCATTTTGAATCCAATCGTGGTGTACGTGACCAAGTTGGATTGCGGGCAACATTTCGATCAAAACTCGGTGTGTGTGGAGAAGCTAGCTGGCGTGAGTCATGTTGAATACAAGCGTGGTACAAGTTGCTTGCATCGGTCGTTGCTTGGCCTAGTTGGCAAGGATGCATCATTTTGAACTTCAAGGTCTAATGCACAGCAGATATGACTTGCATGCATAATCTTTGCCCGAACATGTTATGCATGGCCAAGTTGGGTAGGGAGCATTGTTTTGAACACTAATTTAGAATGCTTGACAGAGTTGGCTTTGTAGGATTACTTTGAACCCGAACTTTGAAGGAGTATGAAAGTTGGCTTGTGTAGATATATTGGAACCCAACCGCGTTTATGTGCGACCATGTTAGCTCGAGTGGACCATATTTCATTCAAAATGTTGCCCCCAATCCAACTTGGTCACGTACACCACGATTGGATTCAAAATGACTGACGCAAGCTACCTTTATCGTGCAAGTTTGGATTTAACTTGACCACCGTGCAAGATAACTTTATCACGCATACGAGGTTTCGGAATGAAAACGATCCACGCAAGCTAACAAGATCAAACACCGACAAAGTTGGGTTCGAATAGATTCACACAAGCCATCTTTATCACACACACAAACTCGTTCGCGCATACAAATATTCGATTCAAAATGGGTTACGCGTAAGGGCTTGGTCACGCACGTCGTGTTTGGATTTACGTTGTCTTTGTATGAGCACACGAGGTTCGAATTGAATTTGGTCCACGCGAGCTAACATGGTCGCACATAAACGCGGTTGGGTTCCAATAGATCTACACAAGCCAACTTTCATACTCCTTCAAAGTTCGGGTTCAGAGTAATCCTACAAAGCCAACTCTGTCAAGCATTCTAAATTAGTGTTCAAAACAATGCATCCTACCCAACTTGGCCACGCATTACATGTTCGGGCGCAAGATCATGCATGCAAGTCATATCTGCTGTGCACTAGACCTTGAGGTTCAAAATGATGCAACCTTGCCAACTAGGGCAAGCAACGACCGATGCAAGCCACCTGTACCACGTTTGCATTCAACATGACCCACGTCAGCTAGCTTCTCCACACACACCGAGTTTTGATCGAAATGTTGTCCCCAATCTAACTTGGTCACGTACACCACGATTGGATTCAAAATGATTGACGCAAGCTACCTTTGTCGTGCAAGTTTGGATTTAACTTGACCACCGTGCAAGATAACTTTATCACGCATACGAGGTTTCGGAATGAAAACGATCCACGCAAGCTAACAAGATCAAACACCGACAAAGTTGGGTTAGAATTGATTCACACAAGCCATCTTTATCACACACACAAACTCGTTCGCGCATACAAATATTCGATTCAAAATGGGTTACGCGTAAGGGCTTGGTCACGCACGTCGTGTTTGGATTTACGTTGTCTATGGAGGAGCACACGAGGTTCGAATTGAATATGGTCCACGCGAGCTAACATGGTCGCAAATAAACGCGGTTGGGTTCCAATAGATCTACACAAGCCAACTTTCATACTCCTTCAAAGTTCGGGTTCAGAGTAATCCTGCAAAGCCAACTCTGTCAAGCATTCTAAATTAGTGTTCAAAAGAATGCACCCTACCCAACTTGGCCACGCATAACATGTTCGGGCGCAAGATCATGCATGCAAGTCATATCTGCTATGCACTAGACCTTGAGGTTCAAAATGATGCATCCATACCAACTAGGCAAGGCAACGACCGATGGAAGCCAGTTGTACCACGCTTGTATTCAACATGACTCACGCGAGCTAGCTTCTCCAAACACACCGAGTTTTGATCGAAATGTTGTCCCCAATCCCACTTGGTCACGTACACCACGATTGGATTCAAAATGACTGACGCAAGCTACCTTTGTCGTGCAAGTTTGGATTTAACTTGACCACCGTGCAAGATAACTTTATCACGCATACGAGGTTTCGGAATGAAAACGATCCACGCAAGCTAACAAGATCAAACACCGACAAAGTTGGGTTCGAATAGATTCTCGCAAGCCATCTTTATCACACACACAAACTCGTTCGCGCATACAAATATTCGATTCAAAATGGGTTACGCGTAAGGGCTTGGTCACGCACGTCGTGTTTGGATTTACGTTGTCTTTGTACGAGCACACGAGGTTCGAATGGAATATGGTCCACGCGAGCTAACATGTTCGCACATAAACGCAGTTGGGTTCCAATGGATCTACACGAGCCAACTTTGTCACGCATAAAAAATTGGAGATCATAACGATCAATCCGAGGCACATTGATTGTCCAGGCAAGGTTTTGTTCTGAATGATTCGCGCGAGGTAATGTGGGCACGCACACAAACAAAGTTGGGTTCGAAAGAATCCACACTATCCAGCATGCTTACTCGTAGAAAGTTGGATTCAGAATGACCCACAGAGGCTTCTCTTTTCAAAAATGCAAATTGGCGGATCCCTTCAATCAAACTTGATCACTCATACCCAGATTGGAGACCATGTGAAAAAACTTGGTCACGTAGATCATGTTTGGATTTAAATGGGCCCACACAAGCTAACTTTGTCACGCATACAATGTTCGGATTCAAAATGATCAACACAAGCTAACTTTGTCACGCATACGACGTTCGGATTGAAAATGATCGTCCACGCACCCTGACGTGGTCGACAGACCATGTTGGGTTCGATTAAATCCACTCAAACCAAACATTGTCACACATACCTTGGCATTACAAATTACGTTCGAAAATATCTACGCAAGTTGAAGTTGTCACACACAAACAAAGTTGGGTACAAATAGATCCACACGAGCCAATTTTCCTACTCCTTCAAAGTTCGGGTTTAGAGTAATCCTGCAAAGCCAACTCTGTCAAACATTCTAAATTAGTGTTCAAAAGAATGCACCCTACCCAACTTGGCCACGCATAACATGTTCAGGCACAAGATCATGCATGCAAGTAATATCTGCTATGCACTAGACCTTGAGGTTCAAAATGATGCATCCTTGCCAACTAGGCCAAGCAACGACCGATGCAAGCCACTTGTACCACGCTTGTATTCAACATGACTCACGCGAACTAGCTTCTCCACACACACCGAGTTTTGATCGAAATGTTGTCCCCAATCCAACTTGGTCACGTACACCACGATTGGATTCAAAATGACTGACGCAAGCTACCTTTGTCGTGCAAGTTTGGATTTAACTTGACCACCGTGCAAGATAACTTTATCACGCATACGAGGTTTCGGAATGACAAAGATCCACGCAAGCTAACTAGATCAAACACCGACAAAGTTGGGTTCGAATTGATTCACACAAGCCATCTTTATCACACACACAAACTCATTCGCGCATACAAATATTCGATTCAAAATGGGTTACGCGTAAGGGCTTGGTCACGCACGTCGTGTTTGTATTTACGTTGTCTATGGAGGAGCACACGAGGTTCGAATTGAATATGGTCCACGCGAGATAACATGGTCGCACATAAACGCGGTTGGGTTCCAATAGATCTACACAAGCCAACTTTCATACTCCTTCAACGTTCGGGTTCAGAGTAATCCTGCAAAGCCAACTCTGTCAAGCATTCTAAATTAGTGTTCAAAACAATGCACCCTACCCAACTTGGACATGCATAACATGTTCGGGCGCAAGATCATGCATGCAAGTCATATCTGCTGTGCACTAGACCTTGAGGTTCAAAATGATGCATCCTTGCCAACTAGGCCAAGCAACGACCGATGCAAGCCACCCGTACCACGTTTGCATTCAACATGACCCACGTCAGCTAGCTTCTCCACACACACCGAGTTTTGATCGAAATGTTTCCCCCAATCCAACTTGGTCACGTACACCACGATTGGATTCAAAATGACTGACGCAAGCTACCTTTGTCGTGCAAGTTTGGATTTAACTTGACCACCGTGCAAGATAACTTTATCACGCATACGAGGTTTCGGAATGAAAACGATCCACGCAAGCTAACAAGATCAAACACCGACAAAGTTGGGTTCGAATAGATTCACACAAGCCATCTTTATCACACACGCAAACTCGTTCGCGCATACAAATATTCGATTCAAAATGGGTTACGCGTAAGGGCTTGGTCACGCACGTCGTGTTTGGATTTACGTTGTCTTTGTAGGAGCACACGAGGTTCGAATTGAATATGGTTCACGCGAGCTAACATGGTCGCACATAAACGCGGTTGGGTTCCAATAGATCTACACAAGCCAACTTTCATACTCCTTCAAAGTTCGGGTTCAGAGTAATCCTGCAAAGCCAACTCTGTCAAGCATTCTAAATTAGTGTTCAAAACAATGAACCCTACCCAACTTGGCGCGTGCATAACATGTTCGGGCGCAAGATCATGCATGCAAGTAATATCTGCTATGCACTAGACCTTGAGGTTCAAAATGATGCATCCATACCAACTAGGCAAGGCAACGACCGATGGAAGCCAGTTGTACCACGCTTGTATTCAACATGACTCACGCGAGCTAGCTTCTCCAAACACACCGAGTTTTGATCGAAATGTTGTCCCCAATCCCACTTGGTCACGTACACCACGATTGGATTCAAAATGACTGACGCAAGCTACCTTTGTCGTGCAAGTTTGGATTTAACTTGACCACCGTGCAAGATAACTTTATCACGCATACGAGGTTTCGGAATGAAAACGATCCACGCAAGCTAACAAGATCAAACACCGACAAAGTTGGGTTCGAATAGATTCTCACAAGCCATCTTTATCACACACACAAACTCGTTCGCGCATACAAATATTCGATTCAAAATGGGTTACGCGTAAGGGCTTGGTCACGCACGTCGTGTTTGGATTTACGTTGTCTATGGAGGAGCACACGAGGTTCGATTTGAATATGGTCCACGCGAGCTAACATGGTCGCACATAAACGCGGTTCGGTTCCAATAGATCTACACAAGCCAAATTTCATACTCCTTCAACGTTCGGGTTCAGAGTAATCCTGCAAAGCCAACTCTGTCAAGCATTCTAAATTAGTGTTCAAAATAATGCACCCTACCCAACTTGGACATGCATAACATGTTCGGGCGCAAGATCATGCATGCAAGTCATATTTGCTGTGCACTAGACCTTGAGGTTCAAAATGATGCATCCTTGCCAACTAGGCCAAGCAACGACCGATGCAAGTCACCTGTACCACGTTTGCATTCAACATGACTCACGCCAGCTAGCTTCTCCACACACACCGAGTTTTGATCGAAATGTTGCCCCCAATCCAACTTGGTCACGTACACCACGATTGGAATCAAAATGACTGGCGCAAGCTACCTTTGTCGTGCAAGTTTGGATTTAACTTGACCACCGTGCAAGATAACTTTATCACGCATACGAGGTTTCGGAATGAAAACGATCCACGCAAGCTAACAAGATCAAACACCGACAAAGTTGGGTTCAAATAGATTCACACAAGCCATCTCTGTCACACACACAAAGTCGTTCGCGCATACAAATATTCGATTCAAAATGGGTTACGCGTAAGGGCTTGGTCACGCACGTCGTGTTTGGATTTACGTTGTCTTTGTAGGAGCACACGAGGTTCGAATTGAATGTGGTCCACGCGAGCTAACATGGTCGCACATAAACGCGGTTGGGTTCCAATAGATCTACACAAGCCAACTTTCATACTCCTTCAAAGTTCGGGTTCAGAGTAATCCTGCAAAGCCAACTCTGTCAAGCATTCAAAATTAGTGTTCAAAACAATGCACCCTACCCAACTTGGCGCGTGCATAACATGTTCGGGCGCAAGATCATGCATGCAAGTAATATCTGCTATGCACTAGACCTTGAGGTTCAAAATGATGCATCCATGCCAACTAGGCCAAGCAACGACTGATGCAAGCCACTTGTACCACGCTTGTATTCAACATGACTCACGCGAGCTAACATGGTCGCACAGAAACGCAGTTGGGTTCCAATGGATCTACACGGGCCAACTTTGTCACGCATAAAAAATTGGAGATCATAACGATCAATCCGAGGCACATTGATCGTCCAGGCAAGGTTTTGTTCTGAATGATTCGCGCGAGGTAATGTGGGCACGCACACAAACAAAGTTGGGTTCGAAAGAATCCACACTATCCAGCATGCTTACTCATAGAAAGTTGGATTCAGAAGGACCCACAGAGGCTTCTCTTTTCAAACATGCAAATTGGCGGATCCCTTCAATCAAACTTGATCACTCATACCCAGATTGGAGACCATGTGAAAAAACTTGGTCACGTAGATCATGTTTGGATTTCAATGGGCCCATACAAGCTAACTTTGTCACGCATACAATGTTCGGATTCAAAATGATCAACGCAAGCTAACTTTGTCACGCACACGACGTTCGGATTGAAAATGATCGTCCACGCACCCTGACGTGGTCGACAGACCATGTTGGGTTCGATTAAATCCACTCAAACCAAACATTGTCACACATACCTTGGCATTACAAGTTATGTTCGAAAAATATCTACGCAAGTTGAAGTTGTCACACACAAACAAAGTTGGGTACAAATAGATCCACACGAGCCAACTTTCCTACTCCTTCAAAGTTCGGGTTTAGAGTAATCCTGCAAAGCCAACTCTGTCAAGCATTCGAAATTAGTGTTCAAAAGAATGCACCCTACCCAACTTGGCCACGCATAACATGTTCGGGCGCAAGATCATGCATGCAAGTAATATCTGCTACGCACTAGACCTTGAGGTTCAAAATGATGCATCCATGCCAACTAGGCCAAGCAACGACCGATACAAGCCACTTGTACCACGCTTGTATTCAACATGACTCATGCCAGCTAGCTTCTCCACACACACCGAGTTTTGATCGAAATATTGCACCCAATCCAAATTTGTCACGTACACCACGCTTGGATTCAAAATGACTGACGCAAGCTACCTTTGTCGTGCAAGTTTGGATTTAACTTGACCACCGTGCAAGATAACTTTATCACGCATACGAGGTTTCGGAATGAAAACGATCCACGCAAGCTAACAAGATCAAACACCGACAAAATTGGGTTCGAATAGATTCACACAAGCCATCTTTATCACACACACAAACTCGTTCGCGCATACAAATATTCGATTCAAAATGGGTTACGCGTGAGGGCTTGGTCACGCACGTCGTGTTTGGATTTAAGTTGTCTTTGTATGAGCACACGAGGTTCGAATTGAATGTGGTCCACGCGAGCTAACATGGTCGCACATAAACGCGGTTGGGTTCCAATAGATCTACACAAGCCAACTTTCATACTCCTTCAAAGTTCGGGTTCAGAGTAATTCTGCAAAGCCAACTCTGTCAAGCATTCTAAATTAGTGTTCAAAAGAATGCACCCTACCCAACTTGGCCACGCATAACATGTTCGGGCGCAAGATCATGCATGCAAGTAATATCTGCTACGCACTAGACCTTGAGGTTCAAAATGATGCATCCATGCCAACTAGGCCAAGCAACGACCGATGCAAGCCACTTGTACCACGCTTGTATTCAACATGACTCACGCGAGCTAGCTTCTCCACACACACCGAGTTTTGATCGAAATGTTGCCCCCAATCCAACTTGGTCACGTACACCACGATTGGATTCAAAATGACTGATGCAAGCTACCTTTGTTGTGCAAGTTTGAATTTAACTTGACCACCGTGCAAGATAACTTTATCACGCATACGAGGTTTCGAAATGAAAACGATCCACGCAAGCTAACGAGATCAAACACCGACAAAGTTGGGTTCGAATAGATTCACACAAGCCATCTTTATCACACACACAAACTCGTTCGCGCATACAAATATTCTATTCAAAATGGGTTACGCGTGAGGGCTTGGTCACGCACGTCGTGTTTGGATTTAAGTTGTCTTTGTATGAGCACACGAGGTTCGAATTAAATGTGGTCCACGCGAGCTAACATGGTCGCACATAAACGCGGTTGGGTTCCAATAG
Source organism: Actinidia arguta var. hypoleuca (assembly GCA_030159115.1). NCBI lineage: Eukaryota > Viridiplantae > Streptophyta > Magnoliopsida > Ericales > Actinidiaceae > Actinidia > Actinidia arguta. The sequence continues at coordinate 6,031,972 of BRYE01000024.1, forward strand.
ATCTACACAAGCCAACTTTCATACTCCTTCAAAGTTCGGGTTCAGAGTAATCCTGCAAAGCCAACTCTGTCAAGCATTCTAAATTAGTGTTCAAAAGAATGCACGCTACCCAACTTGGCCACGCATAACATGTTCGGGCGCAAGATCATGCATGCAAGTAATATCTTCTATGCACTAGACCTTGAGGTTCAAAATGATGCATCCATGCCAACTAGGCCAAGCAACGACCGATGCAAGCCACTTGTACCACGCTTGTATTCAACATGACTCACGCGAGCTAGCTTCTCCACACACACCGAGTTTTGATCGAAATGTTGCCCCCAATCCAACTTGGTCACGTACACCACGATTGGATTCAAAATGACTGACGCAAGCTACCTTTGTCGTGCAAGTTTGGATTTAACTTGACCACCGTGCAAGATAACATTATCACGCATACGAGGTTTCGAAATGAAAACGATCCACGCAAGCTAATGAGATCAAACACCGACAAAGTTGGGTTCGAATAGATTCACACAAGCCATCTTTATCACACACACAAACTCGTTCGCGCATACAAATATTCTATTCAAAATGGGTTACGCGTGAGGGCTTGGTCACGCACGTCGTGTTTGGATTTAAGTTGTCTTTGTATGAGCACACGAGGTTCGAATTAAATGTGGTCCACGCGAGCTAACATGGTCGCACATAAACGCGGTTGGGTTCCAATAGATCTACACAAGCCAACTTTCATACTCCTTCAAAGTTCGGGTTCAGAGTAATCCTGCAAAGCCAACTCTGTCAAGCATTCTAAATTAGTGTTCAAAAGAATGCACGCTACCCAACTTGGCCACGCATAACATGTTCGGGCGCAAGATCACGCATGCAAGTAATATCTTCTATGCACTAGACCTTGAGGTTCAAAATGATGCATCCATGCCAACTAGGCCAAGCAACGACCGATGCAAGCCACTTGTACCACGCCTGTATTCAACATGACTCACGCGAGCTAGCTTCTCCACACACACCGAGTTTTGATCGAAATGTTGCCCCCAATCCAACTTGGTCACGTACACCACGATTGGATTCAAAATGACTGACGCAAGCTACCTTTGTCGTGCAAGTTTGGATTTAACTTGACCACCGTGCAAGATAACTTTATCACGCATACGAGGTTTCGGAATGAAAACGATCCACGCAAGCTAACGAGATCAAACACCGACAAAGTTGGGTTCGAATAGATTCACACAAGCCATCTTTATCACACACACAAACTCGTTCGCGCATACAAATATTCGATTCAAAATGGGTTACGCGTGAGGGCTTGGTCACACACGTCGTGTTTGGATTTAAGTTGTCTTTGTATAAGCACACGAGGTTCGAATTAAATATGGTCCGCGCGAGCTAACATGGTCGCACATAAACGCGGTTGGGTTCCAATAGATCTACACAAGCCAACTTTCATACTCCTTCAAAGTTCGGGTTCAGAGTAATCCTGCAAAGCCAACTCTGTCAAGCATTCTAAATTAGTGTTCAAAAGAATGCACCCTACCCAACTTGGCCACGCATAACATGTTCGGGCGCAAGATCATGCATGCAAGTAATATCTGCTATGCACTAGACCTTGAGGTTCAAAATGATGCATCCATGCCAACTAGGCCAAGCAACGACCGATGCAAGCCACTTGTACCACGCCTGTATTCAACATGACTCACGCGAGCTAGCTTCTCCACACACACCGAGTTTTGATCGAAATGTTGCCCCCAATCCAACTTGGTCACGTACACCACGATTGGATTCAAAATGACTGACGCAAGCTACCTTTGTCGTGCAAGTTTGGATTTAACTTGACCACCGTGCAAGATAACTTTATCACGCATACGAGGTTTCGGAATGAAAACGATCCACGCAAGCTAACGAGATCAAACACCGACAAAGTTGGGTTCGAATAGATTCACACAAGCCATCTTTATCACACACACAAACTCGTTCGCGCATACAAATATTCGATTCAAAATGGGTTACGCGTGAGGGCTTGGTCACGCACGTCGTGTTTGGATTTACGTTGTCTTTGTAGGAGCACACGAGGTTCGAATTAAATGTGGTCCACGCGAGCTAACATGGTCGCACATAAACGCGGTTGGGTTCCAATAGATCTACACAAGCCAACTTTCATACTCCTTCAAAGTTCGGGTTCAGAGTAATCCTGCAAAGCCAACTCTGTCAAGCACTCGAAATTAGTGTTCAAAACAATGCACCCTACCCAACTTGGCGCGTGCATAACATGTTCGGGCGCAAGATCATGCATGCAAGTAATATCTGCTATGCACTAGACCTTGAGGTTCAAAATGATGCATCCATGCCAACTAGGCCAAGCAACGACCGATGCAAGCCACTTGTACCACGCCTGTATTCAACATGACTCACGCGAGCTAGCTTCTCCACACACACCGAGTTTTGATCGAAATGTTGCCCCCAATCCAACTTGGTCACGTACACCACGATTGGATTCAAAATGACTGACGCAAGCTACCTTTGTCGTGCAAGTTTGGATTTAACTTGACCACCGTGCAAGATAACTTTATCACGCATACGAGGTTTCGGAATGAAAACGATCAACGCAAGCTAACGAGATCAAACACCGACAAAGTTGGGTTCGAATAGATTCACACAAGCCATCTTTATCACACACACAAACTCGTTCGCGCATACAAATATTCGATTCAAAATGGGTTACGCGTGAGGGCTTGGTCACGCACGTCGTGTTTGGATTTAAGTTGTCTTTGTATGAGCACACGAGGTTCGAATTAAATGTGGTCCACGCGAGCTAACATGGTCGCACATAAACGCGGTTGGGTTCCAATAGATCTACACAAGCCAACTTTCATACTCCTTCAAAGTTCGGGTTCAGAGTAATCCTGCAAAGCCAACTCTGTCAAGCATTCTAAATTAGTGTTCAAAAGAATGCACCCTACCCAACTTGGCCACGCATAACATGTTCGGGCGCAAGATCATGCATGCAAGTAATATCTGCTATGCACTAGACCTTGAGGTTCAAAATGATGCATCCATGCCAACTAGGCCAAGCAACGACCGATGCAAGCCACTTGTACCACGCCTGTATTCAACATGACTCACGCGAGCTAGCTTCTCCACACACATCGAGTTTTGATCGAAATGTTGCCCCTAATCCAACTTGGTCACGTACACCACGATTGGATTCAAAATGACTAACGCGAGCTACCTTTGTCGTGCAAGTTTGGATTTAACTTGACCACCGTGCAAGATAACTTTATCACGCATACGAGGTTTCGGAATGAAAACGATCGACGCAAGCTAACGAGATCAAACACCGACCAAGTTGGGTTCGAATAGATTCACACAAGCCATCTTTATCACACACACAAACTCGTTCGCGCATATAAATATTCGATTCAAAATGGGTTACGCGTGAGAGCTTGGTCACACACGTCGTGTTTGGATTTAAGTTGTCTTTGTATGAGCACACGAGGTTCGAATTAAATGTGGTCCACGCGAGCTAACATGGTCGCACATAAACGCGGTTGGGTTCCAATAGATCTACACAAGCCAACTTTCATACTCCTTCAAAGTTCGGGTTCAGAGTAATCCTGCAAAGCCAACTCTGTCAAGCATTCTAAATTAGTGTTCAAAAGAATGCACCCTACCCAACTTGGCCACGCATAACATGTTCGGGCGCAAGATCATGCATGCAAGTAATATCTGCTATGCACTAGACCTTGAGGTTCAAAATGATGCATCCATGCCAACTAGGCCAAGCAACGACCGATGCAAGCCACTTGTACCACGCCTGTATTCAACATGACTCACGCGAGCTAGCTTCTCCACACACACCGAGTTTTGATCGAAATGTTGCCCCCAATCCAACTTGGTCACGTACACCACGATTGGATTCAAAATGACTTACGCAAGCTACCTTTGTCGTGCAAGTTTGGATTTAACTTGACCACCGTGCAAGATAACTTTATCACGCATACGAGGTTTCGGAATGAAAACGATCCACGCAAGCTAACGAGATCAAACACCGACAAAGTTGGGTTCGAATAGATTCACACAAGCCATCTTTATCACATACACAAACTCGTTCGCGCATACAAATATTCGATTCAAAATGGGTTACGCGTGAGGGCTTGGTCACACACGTCGTGTTTGGATTTAAGTTGTCTTTGTATAAGCACACGAGGTTCGAATTAAATGTGGTCCACGCGAGCTAACATGGTCGCACATAAACGCGGTTGGGTTCCAATAGATCTACACAAGCCAACTTTCATACTCCTTCAAAGTTCGGGTTCAGAGTAATCCTGCAAAGCCAACTCTGTCAAGCATTCGAAATTAGTGTTCAAAAGAATGCACCCTACCCAACTTGGCCACGCATAACATGTTCGAGCGCAAGATCATGCATGCAAGTAATATCTGCTATGCACTAGACCTTGAGGTTCAAAATGATGCATCCATGCCAACTAGGCCAAGCAACGACCGATGCAAGCCACTTGTACCACGCCTGTATTCAACATGACTCACGCGAGCTAGCTTCTCCACACACACCGAGTTTTGATCGAAATGTTGCCCCCAATCCAACTTGGTCACGTACACCACGATTGGATTCAAAATGACTGACGCAAGCTACCTTTGTCGTGCAAGTTTGGATTTAACTTGACCACCGTGCAAGATAACTTTATCACGCATACGAGGTTTCGGAATGAAAACGATCCACGCAAGCTAACGAGATCAAACACCGACAAAGTTGGGTTCGAATAGATTCACACAAGCCATCTTTATCACACACACAAACTCGTTCGCGCATACAAATATTCGATTCAAAATGGGTTACGCGTGAGGGCTTGGTCACACACGTCGTGTTTGGATTTAAGTTGTCTTTGTATAAGCACACGAGGTTCGAATTAAATGTGGTCCACGCGAGCTAACATGGTCGCACATAAACGCGGTTGGGTTCCAATAGATCTACACAAGCCAACTTTCATACTCCTTCAAAGTTCGGGTTCAGAGTAATCCTGCAAAGCCAACTCTGTCAAGCATTCGAAATTAGTGTTCAAAAGAATGCACCCTACCCAACTTGGCCACGCATAACATGTTCGAGCGCAAGATCATGCATGCAAGTAATATCTGCTATGCACTAGACCTTGAGGTTCAAAATGATGCATCCATGCCAACTAGGCCAAGCAACGACCGATGCAAGCCACTTGTACCACGCCTGTATTCAACATGACTCACGCGAGCTAGCTTCTCCACACACACCGAGTTTTGATCGAAATGTTGCCCCCAATCCAACTTGGTCACGTACACCACGATTGGATTCAAAATAACTGACGCAAGCTACCTTTGTCGTGCAAGTTTGGATTTAACTTGACCACCGTGCAAGATAACTTTATCACGCATACGAGGTTTCGGAATGAAAACGATCCACGCAAGCTAACGAGATCAAACACCGACAAAGTTGGGTTCGAATAGATTCACACAAGCCATCTTTATCACACACACAAACTCGTTCGCGCATACAAATATTCGATTCAAAATGGGTTACGCGTGAGGGCTTGGTCACGCACGTCGTGTTTGGATTTAAGTTGTCTTTGTAGGAGCACACGAGGTTCGAATTAAATGTGGTCCACGCGAGCTAACATGGTCGCACATAAACGCGGTTGGGTTCCAATAGATCTACACAAGCCAACTTTCATACTCCTTCAAAGTTCGGGTTCAGAGTAATCCTGCAAAGCCAACTCTGTCAAGCACTCGAAATTAGTGTTCAAAACAATGCACCCTACCCAACTTGGCGCGTGCATAACATGTTCGGGCGCAAGATCATGCAAGCAAGTAATATCTGCTATGCACTAGACCTTGAGGTTCAAAATGATGCATCCATGCCAACTAGGCCAAGCAACGACCGATGCAAGCCACTTGTACCACGCCTGTATTCAACATGACTCACGCGAGCTAGCTTCTCCACACACACCGAGTTTTGATCGAAATGTTGCCCCCAATCCAACTTGGTCACGTACACCACGATTAGATTCAAAATGACTGACGCAAGCTACCTTTGTCGTGCAAGTTTGGATTTAACTTGACCACCGTGCAAGATAACTTTATCACGCATACGAGGTTTCGGAATGAAAACGATCCACGCAAGCTAACGAGATCAAACACCGACAAAGTTGGGTTCGAATAGATTCACACAAGCCATCTTTATCACACACACAAACTCGTTCGCGCATACAAATATTCGATTCAAAATGGGTTACGCGTGAGGGCTTGGTCACACACGTCGTGTTTGGATTTAAGTTGTCTTTGTATAAGCACACGAGGTTTGAATTAAATGTGGTCCACGCGAGCTAACATGGTCGCACATAAACGCGATTGGGTTCCAATAGATCTACACAAGCCAACTTTCATACTCCTTCAAAGTTCGGGTTCAGAGTAATCCTGCAAAGCCAACTCTGTCAAGCATTCTAAATTAGTGTTCAAAAGAATGCACCCTACCCAACTTGGCCACGCATAACATGTTCGAGCGCAAGATCATGCATGCAAGTAATATCTGCTATGCACTAGACCTTGAGGTTCAAAATGATGCATCCATGCCAACTAGGCCAAGCAACGACCGATGCAAGCCACTTGTACCACGCCTGTATTCAACATGACTCACGCGAGCTAGCTTCTCCACACACACCGAGTTTTGATCGAAATGTTGCCCCCAATCCAACTTGGTCACGTACACCACGATTGGATTCAAAATGACTGACGCAAGCTACCTTTGTCGTGCAAGTTTGGATTTAACTTGACCACCGTGCAAGATAACTTTATCACGCATACGAGGTTTCGGAATGAAAACGATCCACGCAAGCTAACGAGATCAAACACCGACAAAGTTGGGTTCGAATAGATTCACACAAGCCATCTTTATCACACACACAAACTCGTTCGCGCATACAAATATTCGATTCAAAATGGGTTACGCGTGAGGGCTTGGTCACGCACGTCGTGTTTGGATTTACGTTGTCTTTGTAGGAGCACACGAGGTTCGAATTAAATGTGGTCCACGCGAGCTAACATGGTCGCACATAAACGCGGTTGGGTTCCAATAGATCTACACAAGCCAACTTTCATACTCCTTCAAAGTTCGGGTTCAGAGTAATCCTGCAAAGCCAACTCTGTCAAGCACTCGAAATTAGTGTTCAAAACAATGCACCCTACCCAACTTGGCGCGTGCATAACATGTTCGGGCGCAAGATCATGCATGCAAGTAATATCTGCTATGCACTAGACCTTGAGGTTCAAAATGATGCATCCATGCCAACTAGGCCAAGCAACGACCGATGCAAGCCACTTGTACCACGCCTGTATTCAACATGACTCACGCGAGCTAGCTTCTCCACACACATCGAGTTTTGATCGAAATGTTGCCCCTAATCCAACTTGGTCACGTACACCACGATTGGATTCAAAATGACTAACGCAAGCTACCTTTGTCGTGCAAGTTTGGATTTAACTTGACCACCGTGCAAGATAACTTTATCACGCATACGAGGTTTCGGAATGAAAACGATCGACGCAAGCTAACGAGATCAAACACCGACAAAGTTGGGTTCGAATAGATTCACACAAGCCATCTTTATCACACACTACAAACTCGTTCGCGCATACAAATATTCGATTCAAAATGGGTTACGCGTGAGGGCTTGGTCACACACGTCGTGTTTGGATTTAAGTTGTCTTTGTATGAGCACACGAGGTTCGAATTAAATGTGGTCCACGCGAGCTAACATAGTCGCACATAAACGCGGTTGGGTTCCAATAGATCTACACAAGCCAACTTTCATACTCCTTCAAAGTTCGGGTTCAGAGTAATCCTGCAAAGCCA
>BRYE01000024.1:6049859-6059859 GCA_030159115.1 Actinidia arguta var. hypoleuca
AATCTGGGTATGAGTGATCAAGTTTGATTAAAGGGATCCGCCAATTTGCATGTTTGAAAAGAGAGGCCTGTGTGGGTCCTTCTGAATCCAACTTTCTATGAGTAAGCATGCTGGATAGTGTGGATTCTTTCGAACCCAACTTTGATTGTGTGCGTGCCCACATTAGCTCGCGCGAATCATTCGGAACAAAACTTGGCCTGGACGATCAATGTGCCTCAGATTGATCGTTATGATCTGCAATTTTTTATGCGTGACAAAGTTGGCTCGTGTAGATCCATTGGAATCCAACTGCGTTTATGTGCGCCCATGTTAGCTCGCGTGGACCATATTCCATTCGAACCTCGTGTGCTCGTACAAAGACAACGTAAATCCAAACAGGACATGCGTTCCCAAGCCCTTACGCGTAACCCATTTCGAATCGAATATTTGTATGCGCGAACGAGTTTGTGAGTGTGACAAAGATGGCTTGTGTGAATCTATTTGAACCCATCTTTGTCGGTGTTTGATCTTGTTAGCTTGCGTGGATCGTTTACATTCCGAAACCTCGTATGCGTGATAAAGTTATCTTGCACGGTGGTCAAGTTAAATCCAAACTTGCACGACAAAGGTAGCTTGCGTCAGTCATTTTGAATCCAATCGTGGTGTACGTGACCAAGTTGGATTGGGGGCAACATTTCGATCAAAACTCGGTGTGTGTGGAGAAGCTAGCTGGCGTGAGTCATGTTGAATGCAAACGTGGTACAAGTGGCTTGCATCGGTCGTTGCTTGGCCCAGTTGGCAAGGATGCATCATTTTGAACCTCAAGGTCTTGTGCAACGCAGATATGACTTGCATGCATGATCTTGCGCCCGACCATGTTATGCATGGCCAAGTTGGGTAGGGCGGATTGTTTTGAACACTAATTTAGAATGCTTGACAGAGTTGGCATTGCAGGATTACTCTGAACCCGAACTTTGAAGGAGTATGAAAGTTGGCTTTTGTAGATCTATTGGAACCCAACCGCATTTATGTGCGACCATGTTAGCTCGCGTGGACCATATTCAATTCGAACCTCGTGTGCTCATACGAAGACAACGTAAATCCAAACACGACGTGCGTGACCAAGCCCTTACGCGTAACCCATTTTGAATCGAATATTTGTATGCGCGAACGAGTTTGCGTGTGTGATAAAGATGGCTTGTGTGAATCTATTTGAACCCAACTTTGTAGGTGTTTGATCTTGTTAGCTTGCGTTGATCGTTTTCATTCTGAAACCTCGTATGCGTGATAAAGTTATCTTGCACGGTGGTCAAGTTAAATCCAAACTTGCACGACAAAGGTAGCTTGCGTCAGTCATTTTGAATCCAATCGTTGTGTACGTGACCAAGTTGGATTGGGGGGGCAACATTTCGATAAAAACTCGGTGTGTGTGGAGAAACTAGCTCGCGTGAGTCATGTTGAATCCAAGCGTGGTACAAGTGGCTTGCATCGGTCGTTGCTTGGCCTCGTTGGCATGGATGCATCATTTTGAACCTCAAGGTCTAGTGCAACGCAGATATTACTTGCATGCATGATCTTGCGCCCGAACATGTTACGCGTGGCCAAGTTGGGTAGGGTGCATTGTTTTGAACACTAATTTTGGAATGCTTGACAGAGTTGGCTTTGCAGGATTACTCTGAACCCGAACTTTGAAGGAGTAGGAAAGTTGGCTCGTGTGGATCTATTTGTACCCAACTTTGTTTGTGTGTGACAACTTCAACTTGCGTAGATATTTTCGAACGTAACTTGTAATGCCAAGGTATGTGTGACAATGTTTGGTTTGAGTGGATTTAATCGAACTCAACATGGTCTGTCGACCACGTCAGGGTGCGTGGACGATCATTTTCAATCCGAACGTCGTATGCGTGACAAAGTTAGCTTGCGTTGATCATTTTCAATCCGAACATTGTATGCGTGACAAAGTTAGCTTGTGTGGGCCCATTAAAATCCAAACACGATCTACGTGACCAAGTTTTTTCACATGGTCTCCAATCTGGGTATGAGTGATCAAGTTTGATTGAAGGGATCCGCCAATTTGCATGTTTGAAAAGAGAGGCCTGTGTGGGTCCTTCTGAATCCAACTTTCTATGAGTAAGCATGCTGGATAGTGTGGATTCTTTCGAACCCAACTTTGTTTGTGTGCGTGCCCACATTAGCTCGCGCGAATCATTCGGAACAAAACTTGGCCTGGACGATCAATGTGCCTCGGATTGATCGTTATGATCTCCAATTTTTTATGCGTGACAAAGTTGGCTCGTGTAGATCCATTGGAACCCAACTGCGTTTATGTGCGACCATGTTAGCTCGCGTGGACCATATTCCATTCGAACCTCGTGTGCTCGTACAAAGACAACGTAAATCCAAACACGACGTGCGTGACCAAGCCCTTACGCGTAACCCATTTCGAATCGAATATTTGTATGCGCGAATGAGTTTGTGTGTGTGACAAAGATGGCTTGTGTGAATCTATTTGAACCCATCTTTGTCGGTGTTTGATCTTGTTAGCTTGCGTGGATCGTTTACATTCCGAAACCTCGTATGCGTGATAAAGTTATCTTGCACGGTGGTCAAGTTAAATCCAAACTTGCACGACAAAGGTAGCTTGCGTCAGTCATTTTGAATCCAATCGTGGTGTACGTGACCAAGTTGGATTGGGGGGAACATTTCGATCAAAACTCGGTGTGTGTGGAGAAGCTAGCTGGCGTGAGTCATGTTGAATCCAAGCGTGGTACAAGTGGCTTGCATCGGTCGTTGCTTGGCCTAGTTGGCATGGATGCATCATTTTGAACCTCAAGGTTTAGTTCAATGCAGATATGACTTGCATGCATGATCTTGCTCCCGAACATGTTACGCGTGGCCATGTTGGGTAGGGTGCATTGTTTTGAACACTAACTTAGAATGCTTGACAGAGTTGGCTTTGCTGGATTACTCTGAACCCGAACTTTGAAGGAGTAGGAAAGTTGGCTCGTGTGGATCTATTTGTACCCAACTTTGTTTGGGTGTGACAACTTCAACTTGCGTAGATATTTTCAAACGTAACTTGTAATGCCAAGGTATGTGTGACAATGTTTGGTTTGAGTGGATTTAATCGAACCCAACATGGTCTGTCGACCACGTCAGGGTGCGTGGACGATCATTTTAAATCCGAACGTCGTATGCGTGACAAAGTTAGCTTGCGTTGATCATTTTCAACCCGAACATTGTATGCGTGACAAAGTTAGCTTGTGTGGGCCCATTAAAATCCAAACACGATCTACGTGACCAAGTTTTTTCACATGGTCTCCAATCTGGGTATGAGTGATCAAGTTTGATTGAAGGGATCCGCCAATTTGCATGTTTGAAAAGAGAGGCCTGTGTGGGTCCTTCTGAATCCAATTTTCTATGAGTAAGCATGCTGGATAGTGTGGATTCTTTCGAACCCAACTTTGTTTGTGTGCGTGCCCACATTAGCTCGCGCGAATCATTCGGAACAAAACTTGGCCTGGACGATCAATGTGCCTCGGATTGATCGTTATGCTCTCCAATTTTTTATGCGTGACAAAGTTGGCTCGTGTAGATCCATTGGAACCCAACTGCGTTTATGTGCGCCCAAGTTAGCTCGCGTGGACCATATTCCATTCGAACCTCGTGTGCTCGTACAAAGACAACGTAAATCCAAACACGACATGCGTTCCCAAGCCCTTACGCGTAACCCATTTCGAATCAAATATTTGTATGCGCGAACGAGTTTGTGTGTGTGACAAAGATGGCTTGTGTGAATCTATTTGAACCCAACTTTGTAGGTGTTTGATCTTGTTAGCTTGCGTGGATCGTTTACATTCCGAAACCTCGTATGCGTGATAAAGTTATCTTGCACGGTGGTCAAGTTAAATCCAAACTTGCACGACAAAGGTAGCTTGCGTCAGTCATTTTGAATCCAATCGTGGTGTACATGACCAAGTTGGATTGGGGGCAACATTTCGATCAAAACTCGGTGTGTGTGGAGAAGCTAGCTCGCGTGAGTCATGTTGAATCCAAGCGTGGTACAAGTGGCTTGCATCGGTCGTTGCTTGGCCTAGTTGGCATGGATGCATCATTTTGAACCTCAAGGTCTAGTGCAACGCAGATATGACTTGCATGCATGATCTTGCGCCCGAACATGTTCCGCGTGGCCAGGTTGGGTAGGGTGCATTGTTTTGAACACTAATTTTGGAATGCTTGACAGAGTTGGCTTTGCTGGATTACTCTGAACCCGAACTTTGAAGGAGTAGGAAAGTTGGCTCGTGTGGATCTATTTGTACCCAAGTTTGTTTGGGTGTGACAACTTCAACTTGCGTAGATATTTTCGAACGTAACTTGTAATGCCAAGGTATGTGTGACAATGTTTGGTTTGAGTGGATTTAATCGAACCCAACATGGTCTGTCGACCACGTCAGGGTGCGTGGACGATCATTTTCAATCCGAACGTCGTATGCGTGACAAAGTTAGCTTGCGTTGATCATTTTCAACCCGAACATTGTATGCGTGACAAAGTTAGCTTGTGTGGGCCCATTAAAATCCAAACACGATCTACGTGACCAAGTTTTTTCACATGGTCTCCAATCTGGGTATGAGTGATCAAGTTTGATTGAAGGGATCCGCCAATTTGCATGTTTGAAAAGAGAGGCCTGTGTGGGTCCTTCTGAATCCAACTTTCTATGAGTAAGCATGCTGGATAGTGTGGATTCTTTCGAACCCAACTTTGTTTGTGTGCGTGCCCACATTAGCTCGCGCGAATCATTCGGAACAAAACTTGGCCTGGACGATCAATGTGCCTCGGATTGATCGTTATGATCTCCAATTTTTTATGCGTGACAAAGTTGGCTCGTGTAGATCCATTGGAACCCAACTGCGTTTATGTGCGCCCATGTTAGCTCGCGTGGACCATATTCCATTCGAACCTCGTGTGCTCGTACAAAGACAACGTAAATCCAAACACGACATGCGTTCCCTAGCCCTTACGCGTAACCCATTTCGAATCGAATATTTGTATGCGCGAACGAGTTTGTGTGTGTGACAAAGATGGCTTGTGTGAATCTATTTGAACCCATCTTTGTCGGTGTTTGATCTTGTTAGCTTGCGTGGATCGTTTACATTCCGAAACCTCGTATGCGTGATAAAGTTATCTTGCACGGTGGTCAAGTTAAATCCAAACTTGCACGACAAAGGTAGCTTGCGTCAGTCATCTTGAATCCAATCGTGGTGTACGTGACCAAGTTGGATTGGGGGCAACATTTCGATCAAAACTCGGTGTGTGTGGAGAAGCTAGCTGGCGTGAGTCATGTTGAATGCAAACGTGGTACAGGTGGCTTGCATCGGTCGTTGCTTGGCCCAGTTGGCAAGGATGCATCATTTTGAACCTCAAGGTCTAGTGCAACGCAGATCTGACTTGCATGCATGATCTTGCGCCCGAACATGTTATGCATGCCCAAGTTGGGTAGGGCGCATTGTTTTGAACACTAATTTAGAATGCTTGACAGAGTTGGCTTTGCAGGATTACTCTGAACCCGAACTTTGAAGGAGTATGAAAGTTGGCTTGTGTAGATCTATTGGAACCCAACCGCGTTTATGTGCGACCATGTTAGCTCGCGTGGACCATATTCAATTCGAACCTCGTGTGCTCATACGAAGACAACGTAAATCCAAACACGACGTGCGTGACCAAGCCCTTACGCGTAACCCATTTTGAATCAAATATTTGTATGCGCGAACGAGTTTGTGTGTGTGATAAAGATGGCTTGTGTGAATCTATTTGAACCCAACTTTGTAGGTGTTTGATCTTGTTAGCTTGCGTGGATCGTTTTCATTCCGAAACCTCGTATGCGTGACAAAGTTATCTTGCACGGTGGTCAAGTTAAATCCAAACTTGCACGACAAAGGTAGCTTGCGTCAGTCATTTTGAATCCAATCGTGGTGTACGTGACCAAGTTGGATTGGGGGGGGGCAACATTTCGATCAAAACTCGGTGTGTGTGGAGAAGCTAGCTGGCATGAGTCATGTTGAATGCAAGCGTGGTACAAGTGGCTTGCATCGGTCGTTGCTTGGCCTAGTTGGCATGGATGCATCATTTTGAACCTCAAGGTCTAGTGCAACGCAGATATGACTTGCATGCATGATCTTGCGCCCGAACATGTTCCGCGTGGCCAGGTTGGGTAGGATGCATTGTTTTGAACACTAATTTTGGAATGCTTGACAGAGTTGGCTTTGCTGGATTACTCTGAACCCGAACTTTGAAGGAGTAGGAAAGTTGGCTCGTGTGGATCTATTTGTACCCAACTTTGTTTGGGGGTGACAACTTCAACTTGCGTAGATATTTTCGAACGTAACTTGTAATGCCAAGGTATGTGTGACAATGTTTGGTTTGAGTGGATTTAATCGAACCCAACATGGTCTGTCGACCACGTCAGGGTGCGTGGACGATCATTTTCAATCCGAACGTCGTATGCGTGACAAAGTTAGCTTGCGTTGATCATTTTCAACCCGAACATTGTATGCGTGACAAAGTTAGCTTGTGTGGGCCCATTAAAATCCAAACACGATCTACGTGACCAAGTTTTTTCACATGGTCTCCAATCTGGGTATGAGTGATCAAGTTTGATTGAAGGGATCCGCCAATTTGCATGTTTGAAAAAAGAGAGGCCTGTGTGGGTCCTTCTGAATCCAACTTTCTATGAGTAAGCATGCTGGATAGTGTGGATTCTTTCGAACCCAACTTTGTTTGTGTGCGTGCCCACATTAGCTCGCGCGAATCATTCGTAACAAAACTTGGCCTGGACGATCAATGTGCCTCGGATTGATCGTTATGATCTCCAATTTTTTATGCGTGACAAAGTTGGCTCGTGTAGATCCATTGGAACCCAACTGCGTTTATGTGCGCCCATGTTAGCTCGCGTGGACCATATTCCATTCGAACCTCGTGTGCTCGTACAAAGACAACGTAAATCCAAACACGACATGCGTTCCCTAGCCCTTACGCGTAACCCATTTCGAATCGAATATTTGTATGCGCGAACGAGTTTGTGTGTGTGACAAAGATGGCTTGTGTGAATCTATTTGAACCCATCTTTGTCGGTGTTTGATCTTGTTAGCTTGCGTGGATCGTTTACATTCCGAAACCTCGTATGCGTGATAAAGTTATCTTGCACGGTGGTCAAGTTAAATCCAAACTTGCACGACAAAGGTAGCTTGCGTCAGTCATTTTGAATCCAATCGTGGTGTACGTGACCAAGTTGGATTGGGGGCAACATTTCGATCAAAACTCGGTGTGTGTGGAGAAGCTAGCTGGCGTGAGTCATGTTGAATGCAAACGTGGTACAGGTGGCTTGCATCGGTCGTTGCTTGGCCCAGTTGGCAAGGATGCATCATTTTGAACCTCAAGGTCTAGTGCAACGCAGATCTGACTTGCATGCATGATCTTGCGCCCGAACATGTTATGCATGGCCAAGTTGGGTAGGGCGCATTGTTTTGAACACTAATTTAGAATGCTTGACAGAGTTGGCTTTGCAGGATTACTCTGAATCCGAACTTTGAAGGAGTATGAAAGTTGGCTTGTGTAGATCTATTGGAACCCAACCGCGTTTATGTGCGACCATGTTAGCTCGCGTGGACCATATTCAATTCGAACCTCGTGTGCTCATACGAAGACAACGTAAATCCAAACACGACGTGCGTGACCAAGCCCTTACGCGTAACCCATTTTGAATCGAATATTTGTATGCGCGAACGAGTTTGTGTGTGTGATAAAGATGGCTTGTGTGAATCTATTTGAACCCAACTTTGTAGGTGTTTGATCTTGTTAGCTTGCGTGGATCGTTTTCATTCCGAAACCTCGTATGCGTGACAAAGTTATCTTGCACGGTGGTCAAGTTAAATCCAAACTTGCACGACAAAGGTAGCTTGCGTCAGTCATTTTGAATCCAATCGTGGTGTACGTGACCAAGTTGGATTGGGGGGGGGGCAACATTTCGATCAAAACTCGGTGTGTGTGGAGAAGCTAGCTCGCGTGAGTCATGTTGAATCCAAGCGTGGTACAAGTGGCTTGCATCAGTCGTTGCTTGGCCTAGTTGGCATGGATGCATCATTTTGAACCTCAAGGTCTAGTGCAACGCAGATATGACTTGCATGCATGATCTTGCGCCCGAACATGTTCCGCGTGGCCAGGTTGGGTAGGGTGCATTGTTTTGAACACTAATTTTGGAATGCTTGACAGAGTTGGCTTTGCTGGATTACTCTGAACCCGAACTTTGAAGGAGTAGGAAAGTTGGCTCGTGTGGATCTATTTGTACCCAACTTTGTTTGGGGGTGACAACTTCAACTTGCGTAGATATTTTCGAACGTAAATTGTAATGCCAAGGTATGTGTGACAATGTTTGGTTTGAGTGGATTTAATCGAACCCAACATGGTCTGTCGACCACGTCAGGGTGCGTGGACAATCATTTTAAATCCGAACGTCGTATGCGTGACAAAGTTAGCTTGCGTTGATCATTTTCAACCCGAACATTGTATGCGTGACAAAGTTAGCTTGTGTGGGCCCATTAAAATCCAAACACGATCTACGTGACCAAGTTTTTTCACATGGTCTCCAATCTGGGTATGAGTGATCAAGTTTGATTGAAGGGATCCGCCAATTTGCATGTTTGAAAAGAGAGGCCTGTGTGGGTCTTCTGAATCCAACTTTCTATGAGTAAGCATGCTGGATAGTGTGGATTCTTTCGAACCCAACTTTGTTTGTGTGCGTGCCAACATTAGCTCGCGCGAATCATTCGGAACAAAACTTGGCCTGGACGATCAGTGTGCCTCGGATTAATCGTTATGATCTCCAATTTTTTATGCGTGACAAAGTTGGCTCGTGTAGATCCATTGGAACCCAACTGCGTTTATGTGCGCCCATGTTAGCTCGCGTGGACCATATTCCATTCGAACCTCGTGTGCTCGTACAAAGACAACGTAAATCCAAACACGACATGCGTTCCCAAGCCCTTACGCGTAACCCATTTCGAATCGAATATTTGTATGCGCGAACGAGTTTGTGTGTGTGACAAAGATGGCTTGTGTGAATCTATTTGAACCCATCTTTGTCGGTGTTTGATCTTGTTAGCTTGCGTGGATCGTTTACATTCCGAAACCTCGTATGCGTGATAAAGTTATCTTGCACGGTGGTCAAGTTAAATCCAAACTTGCACGACAAAGGTAGCTTGCGTCAGTCATTTTGAATCCAATCGTGGTGTACGTGACCAAGTTGGATTGGGGGCAACATTTCGATCAAAACTCGGTGTGTGTGGAGAAGCTAGCTGGCGTGAGTCATGTTGAATGCAAACGTGGTACAGGTGGCTTGCATCGGTCGTTGCTTGGCCCAGTTGGCAAGGATGCATCATTTTGAACCTCAAGGTCTAGTGCAACGCAGATATGACTTGTATGCATGATCTTGCGCCCGAACATGTTATGCATGGCCAAGTTGGGTAGGGCGCATTGTTTTGAACACTAATTTAGAATGCTTGAAAGAGTTGGCTTTGCAGGATTACTCTGAACCCGAACTTTGAAGGAGTATGAAAGTTGGCTTGTGTAGATCTATTGGAACCCAACCGCGTTTATGTGCGACCATGTTAGCTCGCGTGGACCATATTCAATTCGAACCTCGTGTGCTCATACGAAGACAACGTAAATCCAAACACGACGTGCGTGACCAAGCCCTTACGCGTAACCCATTTTGAATCGAATATTTGTATGCGCGAACGAGTTTGTGTGTGTGATAAAGATGGCTTGTGTGAATCTATTTGAACCCAACTTTGTAGGTGTTTGATCTTGTTAGCTTGCGTGGATCGTTTTCATTCCGAAACCTCGTATGCGTGACAAAGTTATCTTGCACGGTGGTCAAGTTAAATCCAAACTTGCACGACAAAGGTAGCTTGCGTCAGTCATTTTGAATCCAATCGTGGTGTACGTGACCAAGTTGGATTGGGGGGG
>BRYE01000024.1:6064859-6069859 GCA_030159115.1 Actinidia arguta var. hypoleuca
CGAAACCTCGTATGCGTGACAAAGTTATCTTGCACGGTGGTCAAGTTAAATCCAAACTTGCACGACAAAGGTAGCTTGCGTCAGTCATTTTGAATCCAATCGTGGTGTACGTGACCAAGTTGGATTGGGGGGGGGGGCAACATTTCGATCAAAACTCGGTGTGTGTGGAGAAGCTAGCTCGCGTGAGTCATGTTGAATCCAAGCGTGGTACAAGTGGCTTGCATCGGTCGTTGCTTGGCCTAGTTGGCATGGATGCATCATTTTGAACCTCAAGGTCTAGTGCAACGCAGCTATGACTTGCATGCATGATCTTGCGCCCGAACATGTTCCGCGTGGCCAGGTTGGGTAGGGTGCATTGTTTTGAACACTAATTTTGGAATGCTTGACAGAGTTGGCTTTGCTGGATTACTCTGAACCCGAACTTTGAAGGAGTAGGAAAGTTGGCTCGTGTGGATCTATTTGTACCCAACTTTGTTTGGGGGTGACAACTTCAACTTGCGTAGATATTTTCGAACGTAACTTGTAATGCCAAGGTATGTGTGACAATGTTTGGTTTGAGTGGATTTAATCGAACCCAACATGGTCTGTCGACCACGTCAGGGTGCGTGGACGATCATTTTCAATCCGAACGTCGTATGCGTGACAAAGTTAGCTTGCGTTGATCATTTTCAACCCGAACATTGTATGCGTGACAAAGTTAGCTTGTGTGGGCCCATTAAAATCCAAACACGATCTACGTGACCAAGTTTTTTCACATGGTCTCCAATCTGGGTATGAGTGATCAAGTTTGATTGAAGGGATCCGCCAATTTGCATGTTTGAAAAGAGAGGCCTGTGTGGGTCCTTCTGAATCCAACTTTCTATGAGTAAGCATGCTGGATAGTGTGGATTCTTTCGAACCCAACTTTGTTTGTGTGCGTGCCCACATTAGCTCGCGCGAATCATTCGGAACAAAACTTGGCCTGGACGATCAATGTGCCTCGGATTGATCGTTATGATCTCCAATTTTTTATGCGTGACAAAGTTGGCTCGTGTAGATCCATTGGAACCCAACTGCGTTTATGTGCGCCCATGTTAGCTCGCGTGGACCATATTCCATTCGAACCTCGTGTGCTCGTACAAAGACAACGTAAATCCAAACACGACATGCGTTCCCAAGCCCTTACGCGTAACCCATTTCGAATCGAATATTTGTATGCGCGAACGAGTTTGTGTGTGTGACAAAGATGGCTTGTGTGAATCTATTTGAACCCATCTTTGTCGGTGTTTGATCTTGTTAGCTTGCGTGGATCGTTTACATTCCGAAACCTCGTATGCGTGATAAAGTTATCTTGCACGGTGGTCAAGTTAAATCCAAACTTGCACGACAAAGGTAGCTTGCGTCAGTCATTTTGAATCCAATCGTGGTGTACGTGACCAAGTTGGATTGGGGGCAACATTTCGATCAAAACTCGGTGTGTGTGGAGAAGCTAGCTGGCGTGAGTCATGTTGAATGCAAACGTGGCACAGGTGGCTTGCATCGGTCGTTGCTTGGCCCAGTTGGCAAGGATGCATCATTTTGAACCTCAAGGTCTAGTGCAACGCAGATATGACTTGCATGCATGATCTTGCGCCCGAACATGTTATGCATGGCCAAGTTGGGTAGGGCGCATTGTTTTGAACACTAATTTAGAATGCTTGAAAGAGTTGGCTTTGCAGGATTACTCTGAACCCGAACTTTGAAGGAGTATGAAAGTTGGCTTGTGTAGATCTATTGGAACCCAACCGCGTTTATGTGCGACCATGTTAGCTCGCGTGGACCATATTCAATTCGAACCTCGTGTGCTCATACGAAGACAACGTAAATCCAAACACGACGTGCGTGACCAAGCCCTTACGCGTAACCCATTTTGAATCGAATATTTGTATGCGCGAACGAGTTTGTGTGTGTGATAAAGATGGCTTGTGTGAATCTATTTGAACCCAACTTTGTAGGTGTTTGATCTTGTTAGCTTGCGTGGATCGTTTTCATTCCGAAACCTCGTATGCGTGACAAAGTTATCTTGCACGGTGGTCAAGTTAAATCCAAACTTGCACGACAAAGGTAGCTTGCGTCAGTCATTTTGAATCCAATCGTGGTGTACGTGACCAAGTTGGATTGGGGGGGGGGGCAACATTTCGATCAAAACTCGGTGTGTGTGGAGAAGCTAGCTCGCGTGAGTCATGTTGAATCCAAGCGTGGTACAAGTGGCTTGCGTCGGTCGTTGCTTGGCCCAGTTGGCAAGGATGCATCATTTTGAACCTCAAGGTCTAGTGCAACGCAGATATGACTTGCATGCATGATCTTGCGCCCGAACATGTTCCGCGTGGCCAGGTTGGGTAGGGTGCATTGTTTTGAACACTAATTTTGGAATGCTTGACAGAGTTGGCTTTGCTGGATTACTCTGAACCCGAACTTTGAAGGAGTAGGAAAGTTGGCTCGTGTGGATCTATTTGTACCCAACTTTGTTTGGGGGTGACAACTTCAACTTGCGTAGATATTTTCGAACGTAACTTGTAATGCCAAGGTATGTGTGACAATGTTTGGTTTGAGTGGATTTAATCGAACCCAACATGGTCTGTCGACCACGTCAGGGTGCGTGGACGATCATTTTCAATCCGAACGTCGTATGCGTGACAAAGTTAGCTTGCGTTGATCATTTTCAACCCGAACATTGTATGCGTGACAAAGTTAGCTTGTGTGGGCCCATTAAAATCCAAACACGATCTACGTGACCAAGTTTTTTCACATGGTCTCCAATCTGGGTATGAGTGATCAAGTTTGATTGAAGGGATCCGCCAATTTGCATGTTTGAAAAGAGAGGCCTGTGTGGGTCCTTCTGAATCCAACTTTCTATGAGTAAGCATGCTGGATAGTGTGGATTCTTTCGAACCCAACTTTGTTTGTGTGCGTGCCCACATTAGCTCGCGCGAATCATTCGGAACAAAACTTGGCCTGGACGATCAATGTGCCTCGGATTGATCGTTATGATCTCCAATTTTTTATGCGTGACAAAGTTGGCTCGTGTAGATCCATTGGAACCCAACTGCGTTTATGTGCGCCCATGTTAGCTCGCGTGGACCATATTCCATTCGAACCTCGTGTGCTCGTACAAAGACAACGTAAATCCAAACACGACATGCGTTCCCAAGCCCTTACGCGTAACCCATTTCGAATCGAATATTTGTATGCGCGAACGAGTTTGTGTGTGTGACAAAGATGGCTTGTGTGAATCTATTTGAACCCATCTTTGTCGGTGTTTGATCTTGTTAGCTTGCGTGGATCGTTTACATTCCGAAACCTCGTATGCGTGATAAAGTTATCTTGCACGGTGGTCAAGTTAAATCCAAACTTGCACGACAAAGGTAGCTTGCGTCAGTCATTTTGAATCCAATCGTGGTGTACGTGACCAAGTTGGATTGGGGGCAACATTTCGATCAAAACTCGGTGTGTGTGGAGAAGCTAGCTGGCGTGAGTCATGTTGAATGCAAACGTGGTACAGGTGGCTTGCATCGGTCGTTGCTTGGCCCAGTTGGCAAGGATGCATCATTTTGAACCTCAAGGTCTAGTGCAACGCAGATATGACTTGCATGCATGATCTTGCGCCCGAACATGTTATGCATGGCCAAGTTGGGTAGGGCGCATTGTTTTGAACACTAATTTAGAATGCTTGAAAGAGTTGGCTTTGCAGGATTACTCTGAACCCGAACTTTGAAGGAGTATGAAAGTTGGCTTGTGTAGATCTATTGGAACCCAACCGCGTTTATGTGCGACCATGTTAGCTCGCGTGGACCATATTCAATTCGAACCTCGTGTGCTCATACGAAGACAACGTAAATCCAAACACGACGTGCGTGACCAAGCCCTTACGCGTAACCCATTTTGAATCGAATATTTGTATGCGCGAACGAGTTTGTGTGTGTGATAAAGATGGCTTGTGTGAATCTATTTGAACCCAACTTTGTAGGTGTTTGATCTTGTTAGCTTGCGTGGATCGTTTTCATTCCGAAACCTCGTATGCGTGACAAAGTTATCTTGCACGGTGGTCAAGTTAAATCCAAACTTGCACGACAAAGGTAGCTTGCGTCAGTCATTTTGAATCCAATCGTGGTGTACGTGACCAAGTTGGATTGGGGGGGGGGCAACATTTCGATCAAAACTCGGTGTGTGTGGAGAAGCTAGCTCGCGTGAGTCATGTTGAATCCAAGCGTGGTACAAGTGGCTTGCATCGGTCGTTGCTTGGCCTAGTTGGCATGGATGCATCATTTTGAACCTCAAGGTCTAGTGCAACGCAGCTATGACTTGCATGCATGATCTTGCGCCCGAACATGTTCCGCGTGGCCAGGTTGGGTAGGGTGCATTGTTTTGAACACTAATTTTGGAATGCTTGACAGAGTTGGCTTTGCTGGATTACTCTGAACCCGAACTTTGAAGGAGTAGGAAAGTTGGCTCGTGTGGATCTATTTGTACCCAACTTTGTTTGGGGGTGACAACTTCAACTTGCGTAGATATTTTCGAACGTAACTTGTAATGCCAAGGTATGTGTGACAATGTTTGGTTTGAGTGGATTTAATCGAACCCAACATGGTCTGTCGACCACGTCAGGGTGCGTGGACGATCATTTTCAATCCGAACGTCGTATGCGTGACAAAGTTAGCTTGCGTTGATCATTTTCAACCCGAACATTGTATGCGTGACAAAGTTAGCTTGTGTGGGCCCATTAAAATCCAAACACGATCTACGTGACCAAGTTTTTTCACATGGTCTCCAATCTGGGTATGAGTGATCAAGTTTGATTGAAGGGATCCGCCAATTTGCATGTTTGAAAAGAGAGGCCTGTGTGGGTCCTTCTGAATCCAACTTTCTATGAGTAAGCATGCTGGATAGTGTGGATTCTTTCGAACCCAACTTTGTTTGTGTGCGTGCCCACATTAGCTCGCGCGAATCATTCGGAACAAAACTTGGCCTGGACGATCAATGTG